>NDGN011247691.1:0-12441 GCA_002564285.1 Tympanoctomys barrerae | reverse complement strand
AAAAAAAAAAAAAAAGGAGAGATGTAAAAGAGCCCTGGGGGCCAGTTCTTGAGAATCTGAGGGACCCCTTTTCTGGCCTCCAATCCTGCCAGAGGCTTTGCTCCCTGTCCCAGGAGGGCTGGGCTCTGAGCTTCCACCTCTCTGAGAGTTAAACAGTAACCTTTCCAGTACTCCCAGGAGAGCAAAAGCTGCCCAGGAAGAAGCCCAGCCCTGAGCAAACAAAAGCCAGGCTGGTGTCCTCCTCCCCCAGCCGCCTTCCTGGAGACTTGGAGTTTCCTTTCATCTTGAAGTGTGCAGTGGGGCTTTTTAACTTTAGGGTGATTGCTGTAGAATACAGAATGGGGAAATGTGTAATGCGTAATGTATAGTTATTGTAAAAACGAGAGAGTGGATGGTCTGACTTGACTTTTTGTCTCCAAAGATGAGAACCCAAGTAGATTCCAGAAGGGAGCTTCAAAAAAAAAAAAAAAAAAAAAAAAAACTAGCATAATAATCTTCTTTAAATTTCCAGATGGGGAAACTGAGGCTTTGGGAGGTTTCTGGTTCAAGTTATCCAGAGAGATAAAACATTTCTTCACCATAACACCTGTCCAGCTTAACTATCCTGTACTTGGTATCAAGAGCTCAAGGATAGAAGTCCATTTGCCTTCCCACCAATACCTAGGCTAGATCAAACTAGTTGCTTTTTGTGTAGGAGGAAACAGGTGGTGAAGTAGCTTCTGTGAATTAATATGAGCTTGAGCTACGAAGTGGGAGAAGTTGCAGTCAGTCCTCCATGTCACCGAGGGCATCAGAGCTCTCACCTAGGGCATGGGTCGTGGGATCCAGCTCTCCTATCTTCCCACTAGGTCTCCATGTGCTGCTACCCTGTCCGAGAGGCCTAGATTATCTTTCCATCTCCATCCCCCTCTTAGGCTGGGTTGGAGCCTAATTATTTACCAAGCAACAGTGACGGTGATGCCAATAATTATCATAAATGTTTGTGTCCAACCTAGCTCAGCCCTAATCACGGCTCCACCCTTGGAACCTAGCACAGTGCCCAGCCCTTCACTGGGCTGGTAAATACTTGTGACATATACAAATTCACGGACACACTTCTGTGCCCTTTGTGGACTCCTTTTCTTCCCCACATAGACTGGATGCAGAAGCAGAGGCTCGATTGGAGCTGGCGGCCAGGTCGAGGCTAGAATTACACTGGGGAAGGGACCTGAATTCCATCTGTAGACATTCAGGAATGAAAGATTTCCACCGAAGAGGCAGGAACATTTCCATGGTCTGCCTGATAGCGCAGCTATCCACCTCAGCATTTTAGAAAGAGAAAGCAAGTTTTACAGCCTCTGGGGAGTGCTCAGTAACCTTCTAGAAATTGCCTGCTACTCCGTTGGACAGCTGCTCACAAACCCAGGGCTTGGGGCAGAAATATGGAGTGTGCCCAGCTTTGGGCTAGGCACTGTCATCAATGTCAGATGATCGAAAGTGTGACATCTTCACATTGTGTAGGCCCGGGAAAGCAAGCTGTGCTCTAACTGAGAAATTGGTTCCACAGACAAATCAAGTCACTATGGAGGCAGTTTTAAAGCCATTGAGTTCTCCAAGTCTGTCACAAGAGGAAAGAATTGGTGGTAACTTTCCTTACCAGAGAGGAAACCAGAAAAGGGTAGTGCCTCTCGGAGAAACTGAATGATTTCTGATATTACCACAAAGAAAAATCCTGAAGGAACCCTGCTAAAAGGCAACTGAGGCTCTCGCCTTCCCAGGCCAGCAAAGATGCTGTGTCTGCAATTTTATCAGTTGAAATTCTGCTTGAAATAAAATTTCCTTTGCATTTTCACCTTCGTAAACACACATACATGCACACACACACACACACACACACACACACTCACCCTTGGGTGCCAGCCAGAATTGCCTTGGGAGCATGGATTGCATTTCCCTCCTGCTTCATTCCTGATTTGAGATTATTCCTTTATGAATGGGTGGCTGGAAGAACTTGCCTTCTGCCTATGAAAATTGAACCTGGAAATTTTTAATTGCTGTAAATTTTACTTCACTGAAAGTGCTGTGGCCATGGGCGGGTGGACACGTTCTTCTTATCCTTTTCTTCCTCTTCTTTTTCTGCTGTCCTTTGCCATTCACTGTATGATCTGCGCTCCCCAGTGACGTGTGTCCAGGGAACACTGACTGAATGGGTTGTTTGGTCCCTCACAGACCATGATTCTGGAAGGAAGTGGTGTAATGAATCTCAACCCCAGCAGCAGCCTCCTTCACCAGCAGCCGGCCTGGACAGACAGCTACCCCACGTGCAACGGTAAGGGCCAGGCAGCATGCGCCCCACTGTCCCATGGCCGTTCTTTCTTTGCTTTAATTCCCCTCCCAACCTGACAGCTGAAAACTACAGGTTTTGCCGGGCAGAGCACATTGGCAAGGGGACAGAATGGAGAAGACTTTCGTTTTTGCAGTGCTAGAGATAGAACCCAGGATGTTGTGCACACTGAGCCCAGGCTCTGCCTCTGAGCTACACCTTCAGCCCTGAGGACTCCTCATACTGGAGTTCTCTAGAGGCCCAAAGGCACCAGAAGAAAGCCCATTTTAGATACTGCACTGTGTCTAGCCAAAACACAAGGGTTCATGCTAGCACTCTGGCAGTGAAGGAGTAGAAGGACAGCAGAAGAGACTTCCTGTTGAAGCTTTCAACAGCATTTTGCTGGGATGTATCAAAACAGGACAGGGGAAACTAGGTTTCCCCTGCATGTGAGTGTTCATGCTGTGTCTACACACACACACACACACACACACACACACACACACACACGGAGGCTAACAGCAGCTTAAGCTTTTTAGATTAAGCTGCTGTTCGTCTTCCAGTGTAAGAGGAGAAAAACTGGCCAGGAGGCCAGGTCCTGTTCATAAGTGCTTGAATCTCTAGAACTTAGTGATCCACAGGGGAAGGGCCAGCTGGTGAGGCATGCAGAGGGTTTGGCGGCCAAGCCTGTGGCTTATTACAGAAACTGACTCTGAGTGAAGCTGAGGTTGAATCAGATGCCCCACCTGGTGCAGTGAAGGCTTCTGTGTAGACAGGCTGCTGAGCACCCAACGGCGCTGGGCTTAAGAGGCGCTGAGCCTTCTCCCACCCACACCTGCTATTAATCTCCCTAGCAGAGTCCTGCTCGTTTGAAACAAGGACACAGCTGAATGGGAAGCACAGTTTGAGCAGCAGGTGTGGGAGGGCGGTGGGAGGTGACGTGCTCCCATGAGTGGCTTCCACGTGCAGCTCCACCTCTCTTCATTTGTTTTTTTGTCTTTTTTTTTATTACTCTATGTTTGCAATCCGTAATAAATGCTGTTTGTAGGGACTTGCTACGTGTGCATAGTACATTGTGAGCACCTATTTTAATTTGGAATTGCAGCCAAACAGGTAGAAAGTATGAACAAGTGGCTTTTCCTTATTCCATCACCTGTTCCACCATGATGCCTCTCTTTCTGGACAGTTACATTTTTTACTGAAAGCCTTACATTTTCTGAAGGACCTAGAAGGAAGTTTCTAAGTAGGTAGAGCAGAGAGTATGAGCCTCCTTAGCTCCCAGGCCCTTTATGAGAAGGTAGCATTTATTTTGTTCATTTGCTTTGGAAACAAACTAGAGCAACTTACTTAGCAAGAAGTAGAATTTGGATGCCATTTTTATTTCTTAATTTCTAAAGGTCCCAGAGAAGGCCAGCTATCTATCAAGATTAGAACAGGGGGGGTCATCTGAAGGACAGAGTTTAGAATTCACAATACTTTCAAATATTTCTGAAACTCCAGAAATTTCATAGGTTCTCTGATGCCAGACCTTCCCCTGGTCAGCTTTAGACAAAATTCTCTCCTGCTTCTTCCCAGTCTGAACAGGATACAAGAGAAGCTCTTCTTTAGTCTAGATCATGTTAAGTTTGGAGAAGAGATTATTCTGAGTCTGCTGTGGGGTCTTAGAAAGATGTTGAATCCTGTTGGCAAAATCAGAACTTCACCCTTAACACAACACAATTCTTTGAGGGTAGAAAAAGATCAAATAGTTGGAGGGGCTACAAAAACATACCCCTTCTTAAACAGCTATCTGTATGAAACACCAAACAAATTGAGGGACATGGAGACCCTAAATATGGGTGTTTGAGTGTTGGGTGTTGAGGACTCAAGCCTTTGAGAGTCAAGAATCACCCCATCACTCCACAGCCCACCTGCATCATCCCTGTGGGAAGCTTTGTAGAAATACAGACACTCTGGCCTCAGCCCAGACCCTCTAAATCAGAACCTGCACTTGAGCAGAATTTCTCTGTGGCTCACGATCACATTAACATTTGGAAGGGAATGATCTAGCCTGGCTTTGAATGGACAGTTAGAGGTAGTTTCCCTGCAAATACCGTTCCCAATCCTGGTTCATGTCTTGAGTTGGTGACATACTCGGTTGGATTTCTCCTGCTTCAGTTTGGTGAGATGCAATAGAATTTGCTTCTCACTCTTCTTGGAGCAAATTTCTTGCTTGTGACATCTTTCTTGAGGGGACTATAACATGGCCCTAGAGACTGGCTGTCTCTTCTCCAATGTATCACCTCCCACCCTTGTATGACTTTGGACCAATTATATGACATTCCATCAACTGAACAAAGGAGAGTCACACACATAGATGGTTAGCACATAATAGGCTTAAACATATTTTTCTATTAGTCTGAACTTCACATCTTCATATTATTTGAATCCAACTTCTTACTGTGCCTCCCAGTGCTCCCATATTCCTGCATTATTTCTTATTCAGCATCCAATTCTACTGAGCAAGTATATAGAGAACACCTAGTATGGCAGTCACTGAGGTTATTTTATAGGCCATATGAAGTTGAGTGACAGAGTCCTTGACCATAACTTTGCAATTTACAAAGGAGACTAAGATGGTGCTCAGAGATCTGTAAGGAAGAGTAGGATGGGGCTGGGGAGATAGCTCAGTAGAATAAGCACCTGTCTGGCAAGCACAAGGTCCTGAGTTCGATCCCCAGAAAAAAAAAAAAAGAGGAATAGGATATGGTAGAGGGCATTAGGAGAAATCCCACGCATGCCTCCTAGAGAACCAAAGGACAGGGAGTTCTGGGAGTAAGTGAAAGGTAGGTAAAAATGCAACAGGAGTGAGTGGTAGGATAGAAATGTACCAAAAGAGGGCTGGTGAGATAGCTCAGCGGACTAAAGTGCCTGCTTTAGGGAAACATAGGGACCGTGGTTCACCCTGGCACTACATGCTATGCCAACCCTGCTCCCAAGGCAGGTTGAGCTGGCCACAGAGTCCCACTATGGTGGCACATGCCTGTAATCCCAGCACTGGGGAGGCTGAAAACAGAGGATCATTATTAGTCCAAGCTGCATAGTGAGACCCTGTAACAACCAAATGCATTTTTTAAAAAAAGAAAGAAATGCATCAAAAGAGTAGCACAGAAGACAAGGGTCATGGGTTACTAACAGAAAAGAGTCTCAATGCCTGGCTTGTTTATTTTATACTTATTTTTGGTGTTTCCCCTGAACATCACAGACTTTTTCTTATTATTCACTAAATAATACAGCATCACAACACTTTATATAGTAGTATCATTGTACTAGGGATTGCAAGACGTCTGGGGGTGACTTAAAATGTATGCAGGAATATGTTGAGGGTACAGGCAAATACCATGCCATCTTGTGTAAGGACTCTGAGCAGCTGAAGATTTTAGTATCCACACGGGATCCTGAAGCCATACGTCAGTGGATACTGAGGCACGACTGTGTTTGGTGTGGATAATAAGCCACTAAGATATTGAAACTACAACAGTGTTTTAGGGTTTGTGGTGTTTTGGGAGGAGCTCCCTTTGAGCTTTGAAGGCTCAGAGTGCAGGAATGAGTATCATGGGAAGGAGAAGGTGAAGGCGCAGGAATTCAGTGGTCCCTGCCATAATGGGGAAAAGAATCACACCTCCCAGAGCTCGCCTCACATTTCAATCCCTACTCCCCTGCTCACAGTCTGGGGCTGTCCCTCATGGCCTGGCCACAAAGCACGCTGAGTGAGGGACTATGCCCAGCAATGCCCAGCGACCACTCACAGCCTCCTCTCCTGTCTTGCAGTTTCCAGCGGGTTCTTTGGAGGCCAGTGGCATGAAATCCACCCCCACTACTGGACCAAGTATCAGGTGTGGGAATGGCTGCAGCACCTTCTGGACACCAACCAGCTGGACGCCAGCTGCATCCCTTTCCAGGAGTTCGACGTCAATGGCGAGCACCTGTGCAGCATGAGTCTGCAGGAGTTCACGAGGGCAGCAGGCACAGCGGGGCAGCTGCTGTACAGCAGCCTGCAGCATCTCAAGTGGAATGGTGACTGGCCCTGGCCCTGTCCTGTTAAGTGGGGGTGGGAGAGCTCAGAGGCCTGCATCTGGGTGGGTTCCTTATCAGGAGCAGTGAAGAATGGTCTCACCTCTGAATGACCATTTCCCAAAACAGGGCAGTAGGAGGGAGGTGATAACATGGGGGAAAAACCTGGGATCCAGTGTGTCTGATCCCTTAGGAATGCTTATGCAACTCAGTAATCACCTCTGGCTGTGTTCAGATCCAGGGAGACAAGGCGCTGGCTGGGCATTCCCAGAATACTTGCTACCCCTAGAAAACTTGTCTTTCTAAACTTTGATAGCAGAGTTCAGTAGTTTAATTCCCAATTATTTGTTTGTTAAGGATGATCATGACTACTTTAAAAAGCAAGCAATTGAAAAACCAAATCTTCTAGATGTAGGTTCTTAAGTGGGGGTCTAAGGTAAGTGAGAAGACGTGGAACATTAAATTTGTATGTTTGGGAGGGGACAGATAGTTTTTGAGGGCTCATCATTTCTTGGCAGATTCTTAAGATGTTCATAACAAAAAGAAAAAGAAAGACAGAAAGACAGAAAAAGGAAAGAAAGATGTCGCTTTTTTTTTTCTGGGAACAGGACATCTCCAGAAAAGAAAAAAAAAAAAAAAAAAGGAAGAAAGAAAGAAAAGGAAAGAGAAAGAAAAAGAAAGAGACAAGAAGAGAAAAAAAAGAAAGAAACAAGGAAAGGCTAGAGCCAACAGTCTGGACTCTTGTGGTGGTTCCTGAGGTGATTTCTGGAACTGATGCTGCGTGAAACCCTCAAGTGTCTCCACCAAGCACCTAGCACCTCCTAGTCCTAACATATTGGTGATAATTTATTAACCTCTACACCACATTCTACACTGCCTCATAAGGCCCTGTAGGGCACACAACTCATTCTGTAGAATGCCTTTGACACTGGCAGAAGGCTCCTTTGACAGTGGATGTAAAATTAGCTCCTCTGAGAACTGTGGACATCTAAGAAAGGAGGAACACTTAAGGACAGTGAGCTGGCGCAGCCACATTGGAAAGGAAAATATTTATGTCTTAGCAGAAATGGAGACTATGCCCAAATGGAAATGGAAAAAGTATTTTGTCTTAGCAGAGCCAGTGTGTGAGTGAATGAATAAAGATAAGTGCATGGGAGTTCCAAGACTCTGAGGCAGAGCCAGGCCCTGGCAGCTGCAGTCGGCCCTGAGGAGGACCCAGGAGGCCGGCTTCAAGTGGGCAGCTGGGGCGGCCATTTTGGATGACCTCATCAGGCACCAGCACCCTGGCCCTCCCTCCTTCCCACTCACCTTGCAGCTTCGGTTGCTCATTTTTCATTTACAAGAATCAAACTAAACAAGGCCCTATAAATAACTCCCAGGAGTCTTCAGAAAGAGCCGGCTTATAGCTGAAGAATTAAAAATATTTACCTCCCCACCCCCGATTAAATGTCCTCCTTTAAAGCTTTGCTGTGACTGAAGCCTGAGGCAGGGGGAGGTGCTGGGGCCATGTGTGACCTTCCAACTTTGACCTCCCGTGGCTTGTCGGCTCTAGCTATGTACTGCCATGACCTCTGAGTGTCTGATGGTCAGACTCTCACCCTTGCTTTATTGTTTACTTTTTGGTAGGCATTCTATTAACTTACATTTATTATTTACTTATATTGAATGCTCCAAGTGAATTAATTTATGGAATGAGCTTATGGCACAATAAGTATTGTATGCATTTTACAGATGGGAAACCTGAAGGTCAGAGAGGAGAGGTCAGAGGTACAATTTACACTCCAGAAATAGTTATAGTCTCTCTAGGAGGGGAAAAAAATTCTTGATTCATTTATATGTAACATATGTGCTTTTATATGATGCAAGTCAAGCGGTGTTACAAAAGGAACACTAGAATGTGTGCTATATACCATTTGCTCCAGCGCTGAGGTCATAAAAATAAGGGAAGGCTTACTGCATCCAGATGTACCTTATATATTGGATCTCATCAAGATGGATTTGATCAAATTTAAAATCAAAGAAGAATCAAGCTAGTGGAAATGGTTTTCCCTTTGTCCTCATTTCATATCTTGATAAGTGAAAGCATCTAGAAGTTGCTTGCACTTCTACCTAATTTTATGACCTACATTTACAGATGAAGAAGCAGAAATTCAGAAAATGAATGCCTTGTAGCTAGTAATGGAAAAATTGTTCTTCGGATGTCTGAAGTTCTGGGTCCAGCTCGTTAGGTGTCTTCCTTCTTTAATGCCAGATAACTCCAGGGGGTGGGGATGCCTTGGGCTGTTGGCTTTTCTGGGGTCAGGGACGTCTCTGGGCCTACACCTGTGGAGGCTGAGAAGGAAGCATTCTCCTGTAAGCAAACAGCTGAGCAGGGAGGGAGGTGACAGAAGCCTACTTGTCCAAGAGGCCAGCTCCGTTCTTAGTGAAGCATGGCGTTTTGGCTCCTTCTGGGCTCTCTTTGACTTTTCCCATGTGTCCTTCACAGGCCAGTGCAGCAGCGACCTGTTCCAGTCCACACACAATGTCATTGTCAAGACCGAACAAAACGGTGAGTGGTGAGAGAGGCAGAGAGCCAAACTTCGCCAGGCAAAGTCCTGTGGTGGGGGAGGAAGGTGACAGGGTAGAGCACAAATCAGGGCATGGCAGTGGGTGCTGGCAAGAAATCCAGGGAGGCTCCTGCCCAGTGTGGTTCCCATGGGCTACCCTTGTATTTGGGACCAGTGACCCCTAACTCCTTCTGATGGAGACTGGAGTGGTGAGCCCATATGTCTCTACTTCCTGCCACTGTCAGGGCATCACTGGACTCCCAGCCAGTAGTTGTAGAAATGCAGAATCTAAAGTGAGCCTCCTCACCAGTGAAGAGTGAAGGCGTTGGCCTTGGCCAAGTTCAGAAAGCAGTGCAAAAGAAGAGGAAGTTAGTGTCTCCACTTTCCCCCACCTCCCCATGGGAGTGTGTTTTATAAGAAAGGAGATGCTGAGTTGGTAGTCTAGTTTGTATAGGTTTTGAAGCCCCGTGGGACTCCCTTAGAGATTTCTAAAGGCCCCTGTGAAATTCACCTTCTCCCTTACGGACAAGATGCTCTGAGCAGCATCTCTGGTCCCATAACTTCGGTGCTCACTTTGTTCCCCTTTTGCCATTTCCACATCTCTCTCCTGGAGCTTTACCTCCCAGAGTCTACAGCTATGATAAAAGTGCAGGTGCCACTGTTCCTGAGCTACTCCCTGTGTCCACATCAGGAAGATTGGGAGCCATGTGGGCTGACCACGTTTCCCATAGGCCGCCCTGAAGGTTGCGTGCCAGTCACCAAGGACAGAATTTGACCTGGGGTGATTTGTGAGTCACTTGGCACCCAAATTGGCCCATGCAGTTATTTACTCTTTTACGAGGGGGCTGGCCTACCATTATTAAAGAAAAAAAAAGAAAACAATAGCTGCTAAGCATGTTAATTAGGCCTCCCTCAACCTCCCCTCCTCTGCATAGACTGGGGGCTAGGGTGCCTTGGTAGTCTGTGCTTTATAGGCCTGGCCCAGGGAGAGATACATCCTTTGGTTAAAGGAATAATCTGTCCTCTGACCTTACAGATAGCCTCCCTGAAAGACCCAGATTGATACTGGAGGGGTCTCAAAAACCTTGATAACTCCTCCTTGACCGTCTAGGCATTCTTGTCTTGCCAGTTAAGAAAAGCTAAACTAAAGCGTGGAGAAGAAGGTCCTCCGTGGGTGGAAGGGAGAAGAGGCTCTCTGAGGGGCAACACCCCCATGCCTCTTTGGTTCAGTTTGTTTTCAGAGACAACAACAGGTGTACAGAGTGATCCAACAAGGAGAGAGGGTGTAACCCCAAGAGATTGGGCTTGGGGTGCCCAAACACGTAGCTATTAGTTAAAATACCAGCTAAATCTCTATGTCGTAAACAGGAGGACTTAGACAGTGAGTCAGGTTTTATGCCATTTGCGCAGTAAAAACAATATGAAACTTGGCCAGTGGCTTACCCTGGACCTAAAATTCAGCGCTCAAGCAGAAGAGGGGCACAGACAGCCTGAACTATGGTTAAAGCCAAAGGAGGGTATCAGGGTGTTGGTGAGGGTGTTCAGGGAAAAGGTGAAAGATCTTAGCACACTTGACCAGGCAGGAAAGCAAATGCTGAGTTGGTGACCAGCCAAGATCTGGGGGTGGTGTAGGAGTTGGACTTCACTTGGGGAAGGTGGAGGGAATTTCCTTAGAAGCCGAGTCTCAAGAGTGGGTCAGAGGGAGGTGTACTTACCTCGCACTGAGGAGAAAGAACCAGCTAGTCAGAGCCTGCACTCCTCTTTCTCCAGAGATGAGGCAGCGGTGCCCCATTCTTAAAAGTTCTTTGTTTGATTTGGTAAGGCTCCCTTTCCTTTCTCTTTGGTGTTGTTTTGAGAATTCGTCTCTCCTTGAACTGGAGAAACCCTTGAAGGGTTCCCAGCTGTCACTCAGCTTGAGGATACTATCTGAGTCTCAGAAACTGAGGGGTTGTGAGAGAAATGCACAAGACTTTTTCAGAAAACAAAATGAAGAACAAGAAACACTATTGATTTTCCCAGAAAGACATTTATATGAAAAGATGCTCATTAATCATTTATCCTACATTCATTTGTCTCTAACAAGGGCTTCCCTCTACCCCAAGGCAAAAATATTCAGGTGATTATAGAGTGCTAGAGAAGGTTGGAAACCTTCCTAGGAAAATTAAAGTGTTGGTCTAGGGCAGGATTCTATTATTGAAGCTCCTCTCACTTTCCAAATGCAACAGCTAATGATCACTCAGTGAGGACCAGGACGCCATTGCCGCCATGACACTGGGAGGACAATGGTAACATGTAGCTGAAGCAGAATATCATCCCTCCTCTCTGAGGGCCACCTCTGCCTCAGTGATTTTTGATGAGCGGGGACTTAGAAGAGGCAGATGTTTCATCTTGAGGAAAACAATTATTGATCTTCCCTGTCTTCTATTCTTTGTAGACCCATCCGTTATGAACACCTGGAAAGAAGAAAACTATTTATACGACACCACCTATGGTAGCACAGTAGGTAACTAACTGCCCAATACAGAAGGCCCTTTTCCTTTCTTAGGCTTATTGTATAACTGCCACGTGATGTGGTAAGGCGGGAGTTTTTCACGCCTTTTATATTTTCACTGTTACAGATTTGTTGGACAGCAAAACTTTCTGTCGGGCTCAGATCTCCATGACCACCACGGGTCACCTTCCTGTTGGTAAGTTGTCCTATCAGCTGAGGCTAAATGTGACTAATGCAAGTGCTTCCTGAGAATTAATGAGAATTATCAACATCTTAGAGTTTTGCTTTGCTATAATCTTTCTCATTGCAAAGCTAAAAACAGGAGTGAGTTAACATTTATAAGAATATGTTAATTTTTGAGTCAATATTGATGCATCAAAGATGACCAGTAAGGATTCCTCTAGAAATGTTTGTCTATCATGAAACAATAGATTTTGTTCATGCTTTCCTCTCTTTTTCACAAAAATTTTCTCTTAGGATATATCTGAAAAATATCACTTACACATATAGGGGAAGAGGGCTGTATTTAACTTTCACCTAGACTGGAACATTAATTTCAAACTACATTTGGCTTTTGAAGAAGACTGTCTACCAGTGGAATTCAGGGGTCATGAACTTATAATGATGGCCATTAGAAGTTTCCAGAACCCCCTCAGTCATGTTATGTTTTAGCTTTTAAATCTAAGCCTGATGGCTCATTGATCCTCTCTAATCAGAGTTACCATTGGTTCCATTGTGTGAAGATTTGATTCCTGACTCCTCGTCAAGTTTATAGTAGTGAGGACTGATCCATCAGGAATCTGGGAAGGAGTTTTCAGATGGGGTCATTAGCATGGACAGTATAGGAACAACCTGTGTGGCAGATTTTATGTTTTCCTTGACCTGAATGAAAATTTCTGCATGTCTTTGGGTCTAGGAACCAGAACATATATGTCAGTCACACAGGAAATGCCTCTCTCCAGGAATTGAATTTGGGACAGCATCAGAATTAGGATTTAATCAGGGGAATTAAACAACACCATTTATTTATTTATTTATTTATTTATTTA
>NDGN011247681.1:0-10547 GCA_002564285.1 Tympanoctomys barrerae | reverse complement strand
TTGAACTCAGGCCCTTGTGCTTGCCAGGGAAGCACTTATTCCACTGAGCCATCTCCCCAACCCTCTGAATGGATTTTGTAAAACATTTTAGATGATAAAGATTTTAACTAAAAATAGACTCATAGGTCCTTTTCACACAATAACATTCCAGAATCTTAACTGTCTAAGGTTGGGGAGATAGCTCAGCAGCATAAACACCTGCCTGGCAAGTGCAAGGTCATGAGTTCAATCCCTAGTACCAAAAAAAAAAAAAAAAATCTTAACTTTCTATATTATTTAGGGTATTTTTAAATAAGATAATTAAGTTGAACATATTCCGTTCAAACTTTATTCTCTTAATTATACTCAACAGTCAGTAACTGACAAGTTTATCAACACTCAAAAAAAAAAAGTATACAAATGTATACGAGGTTCTGTAAGTGAGAAACTGTCTAAATTATATGTGGAATTACTTCTAGGGTCAGTTACTTAATAGTCACTTAACTATTAATACTGCAAAATTAAGTATAGTGTTATCACTTGTTCTATCTAGTCTCCACGTACTGTTCACACACACACACACACACAGGCCAGGGGAAAGCTCGCTCCCCTCTTACCCGCGCCTGCTGCAGTATGGCCTGAGCCTGCGCCTCCTGAGCAGAGACAGTCGGCCCTTTAGAACCGTCCCCGCCGTAACGGAACTGGAAGAGACCACATACGGAGGATCAGTACTACATTTCATTAAGTTCCTTAATCACTACATAAAAACTAGTTGTCTAAAATAGTGGCATTTTACAAAACTCCAAAGTAACTCAAAATGAGTCTTACAATCTAGATTTTTTTTTTTAATTCACATTCAATTTTTGTTTGTACAAAGAGTAGAAAACACTTTTCACCTTATAGTTTATATTTGCTTGAATAAATCTCTGGATAAGTTTCTTTTATCTATGTAAGTGTTACCCATTTTATTTTTTCATTTGTAAAAATTCAAAAATGTACCAACTTCAGTGGTGGTTATAGACTCTACTTTGTTGGCCGAAATTTTTGAAATCTCCATGAACAGAGAAAATTTCCCTAAGCAGTATTTATTTTGTTTGTCCATTCTTGAACAATTAGACTGGAAAATCAATCTACTTTTTTATTCTACCATACAATTTGAAAGTTTAATTCAAAATGCCATTTGAGCCAATGTTTCACTCTAAGAAATTATTTCTTAAAATTTTACTACATTGGAACCATAAATTAAGTTTTTTTGTTGCCCTAACACTATGGCAACAGAAACTTTAAAAAGATACTGTCATGCATTGTGCCTAGCTGCCCCCCGCCCCACCCACAGCCCCCTGCAGCCCTGGGGCGCTTCTGGAGCTTGTGATTGACTGCTGTGGACGTGGGTGCTGCACCCGCCCTGATACTGCAATGCAGGCAGTGCGAGAGGCCGGCTGCTTCTTGGGCTGTGGCCCCTCCCTTTGTCCCTGCTCTGTGCCACCGCCAGGAACGGCTGCTCTCTGCCCCGTGCCCCTCTGCCTTGGGGCCAGCTGAGTGTGGACTGAAACCCCCACTAACTGTGAGCTAAATAAACCTTTCCTTCCCTCATTTTGACTGTCGGGTACTTGTCCCAGTAATGAGAGAAGAGTAACTGAGACAAAGTACCTTACAACAAAGAAAATTATTTTGGGAAATGTATAATGACACTATAGATATCTCTTCTTTAAAGAGGTTTCAGCTGGGTGTGGTAGCACACACCTGTAATCCCAGCATGGGAGAGGCTGAGGCAGGAGGATCACTGAGAGTTCTAGGCCAACCGGAGCTACACTGGGAGTACAAGGCTGACCTATGCTGCACAGTGAAACACTAACTCAGAGGGAAAAGAAAAAAAACCCTTTTCAACCATAGTCTACATTTTGGCAAATAGTATACTAATATGTTAAACAGCATAGGAAATGTATGTTAATGATACAACCAAGACAAACACACAATTAGTAATATTAATAAAGAAAACCTCCGTGGACAAATGTGTTACCAAGTAATAAAAAGCCTTGTGTAGAGACTGAATTTTCCCAGATTTTGTTTCGTAAGCTCCCCTTGATTTCCAAAAGCTGCCTGAACGCATGTGTCTCTACTCATAGAATGGGGCTCTATAAACAGTATTTTTCAGAAACATGATGACAAAATATTAAGTTATCTTTACTTAGAAAAAAAAAAAAAAGCCTACCGGTAACATTAACATGGTACCAGGTGGACCAGGTAGACCATCAGCCCCTGGCAAACCAGGACGTCCTGGAGGGCCCTAGGAAAGTAAATAAAATAATCAAAATAAGTAAATAATACAATTTATTGGAAGAGCAGTAACTTAGACTAAGATAGGTATATATTAACCATTTTGCTATTGCTCTCTCTAGACTGGCTAACCCTGTTTTTTGGTAAGTATTACCTAGAATGGGTTGCACTTCTGTGCGCTAGTTTTGGGGCATTTTAACAACGTCCGGTTAGGTGGTGCAGTGAAGGCGTGCATTCCACGCAGCTGAAGTGCAGCCACCAGCTGCAGCCAACAGAGAGCTCCTGTGTGCTCGGGGGAGTCAGCGCGAGGAAAGCGAGTCATGTTTGCCTCGTACAAGGAAACACAGGACTTGAATAAACGAGAAGAGATCCGTTTACAATTTTAAGTTGATGAATTTAATATTGGTTGATACATTCTCTATTAAAGACTTAAAGAACTTAATTATTAAACAGATGCTAATTTATAATGTATTAACAGAGATGATTACTAAGCTCAACATGTGGAATTAAACATGATAAATTTAGTCATAATCACTAATTTCGGGGCCAGGGAGATAGCTCAGTAGAATAAGTGCTTGCCTGGCAAGCGCAAGGCCCTGAATTCAATCCCCAGTACAGGGGGAAAAAAAATCACTAATTTAGTGTGAATTCTAATTGACGTAACATAACCATTTGTATTTGTCCACCTATGTGTGCATATTTACAATTTAGGTAGATAGAAATACATAACAATAAATATGGTACTGTGATCAACAAATTACAGAACCCAAGAATCTTTCAAAAGATTAGAATTTTGAAATAAAAAGAATATTAACTAAAATGATAGCTAAAAGCATGAATATATTCATCACACTAGATATAAAAGATTCAGTAGCCAGCCATGGTGGAAAATGCCTGCAGGCCCAGCACACAGGAGGCTGATCCAGGAGGATAACCATAAGTTTGAGGCCAGCTCAAGCTACACTGTGAACTAAGGCCAGCTTGAACTATACAGGGAGACTGTCTCAAAAACAAAACAAAACAAAGACTGAGCAAGCTACATAAGAAAATGAATAACTGCCTAATATGCCCCTTAAGTCCTCCAAACTTTAAAAGCTCTTAGAACTGCTGCAATATTTTTATATCTTCACAATTTAAATCTAAAATAAAGTATTTTGCCTTATTTAAATTTCAAAATATAAAAAGTGGAATTAAATTTCTGAACCACTTTTTTGTTTTATGACACTTGAATCAATACATACTTCATTGCAACATTATATTCTCAGTAAACATAGTGTATTTTACCCTTTCACTAAACAATGTTCTTCATAAAAAATCACAGTATAAACTATATTGTTGTATTATGCATATACTTATAATTACATAAGGCATCTAAAATATGGCATAACTATTTATTAAAATGACCTTTTTCTTCTCTGTACAGATTTATTTTATGGAGATAGGTAAAATAAAATTTCATAACAAAATAATAGAACACAAAAGTTAATACATTACATGTTGTGAACTTTAAAGTAGTTGCTCAGGATACAAGACATGGGCATAAAAAGTTTCCAGTAGAAATTAACACAAACCTTCCTCTTCAATGAACTATGAGACAATAAAAACATAACTCACTTGCCTTTTTTTTCCTTTTCCCTCCTATTTTTAAAAGGGGAAAATACTCATTTTTGTCTATATAAGTACAAGAAAAAATGGACACTTTACAAAGAAAGTTTCTACAGGCTTCACATATGACCTACTGCAGCATACAACCAGACTTTGGTCTCGTCAGTAGAATGCAGGGCCATTAATCATTCTAACAGTGTTCAGCTAAGTACCTATGGGAATGTCTAGAAAATATACCTGTAAAAGGTAGATGTTGAATACTCTCAATTCACAGACTTGCACCCCAGTCTCACCCAGTAAATGATGACATGTTCAAACTGTAAAATGCATTTGAATTATTTTAACCTGTGTTACATGCTTTTACAATGATATGACACTTCACTTACCCTATCACCAGGGTCACCAGGGGGTCCAGAGGGGCCTTGTAAACCTGGAGGACCCATAAGACCCTACAGAGAAAGAAATCATGATGTGAATCAAAACTTTAATTTTATTAGTGTTTGGACAATTTAGTGTGTCCATCCTTCTAAAATCAAAGATCAACTCATTTGTGTTTCATAAATGCGAGCTTGTCTCTGAACAACTGCACGATGCAGCTTCCTATGAAAGCACAACGCGTAGGAAGGACTTTACAGGTAGTGAAACTGCTCCTCTGTGCGGCTGCTCTGCTTGTGGCAGGAGGCCAGCGTCCCCGAGAAAAGCACAGGAGAGCATGCCAGTGCCCAGTCCGGAGGCGGAGCCTGGGCCCCAGCTCTCCCCACAGGACGGCGCACTAAGGGGAGACTCCAGAATGCGATGGGAGGAAACTGGAAAACAGAAGTTACTTCACTTGAAAGCACTTTTAATATTCTTTTATAAATATTTGAAAGTATAAGTATCATATAATCATTTTCAAATGATAAGAATTTAGTGAATTCCACAAAAAGGTTCTTTACAAGATCTAATCATTTCAAAAAAAAACTGAAAAGAATAGCACACTGAAGGGCATCAGCTCTATCGGGAAGAACAATAAAATCTGATCGTCTGATAACTACTCCGCATTCCAGTACAGATAAGAATGCCAAGGTCCCCCGCATATGTCCCCTGTGCCCCGAGGTATACTTCTACCCCCAGGAAAGAAGACTGCCTCTTGGCATCCTTGGACAATTTTTAGGTAGAAAAATAAATATTGGTCATAAGGTGCAGACATATTTAACCAAAACAATATTCAAAGTTTAACCCAACTGTTCAACAAAATACTACTTGAATAGCTGTATCAGAAGCAGTTCAAGTCCACCAGCTCCTCTGAACAAATATTTACATTTAAAATTCACATTAAATCTCTCAAATGTATGAATCAAACAAAACAAAAATCTTAGCTTCAATAACTTAAAACTCTAAATCAAAATGATATTAATCATTTACATACTGCAGGTCCTGCTGGCCCTGGTGGTCCTTCAACAAGCATACCCTATAACAAAAACAAAAAAAAATCTTTAGTAGGATGTAACTTTTAACCTGCGCAATGAGAAACTATAGGAGAGCACTATATCACTTCATTTTAAAATATAAATTTTTAATTTTTATTATGTAAAACCAATCAAAAACATTTTGATAGGAAAAGAAAAAAATTAAAATTGATTTTAAAAAGTTCCTGACCTCAGAGGATCTAGCAACTAATTGAGGATAAGGCAAATAATCAGGTACCATCACAGCGAAGCTTTCTACAGAAAAGTACACAGGAGACATCCGTCCAGGTTTTTCCTGCACTCACAACAATGCCTCACATGATGCAGGGCCTTGTAGACACAATCCATGTGAATGAAGGAACACAAGAAGTGATACCTAAGCACTTGAATTCATGAAAAAGAGGGAAAAGTCCAGACAAAAGTACTAAGGACCAAAATCTGAGATAAGCCACGTAATATATAAGAACAGTTCAGATGAGAACTCAGCTCCAAAAATGTTTTTGATTCAACTACAGGTTGTGACAGCTGAGCACTGCAATGCCACTTATAAATTTGTTAGTATATTTTTATAACAAGGTCAAATTCATTCTAAAAAAATATTTTTCTAGAAATCTTCCACGTCTATGTGAACTGGTTTCACAGATTTAGCAGTATTAGAGCAAAAGGGTGGTAAGATCCTTAAAGCGTGTCTTCCAAATCTGTTTTTCTTTATCTTTTTAATGTGCATGCCCTTAAGTTTCTGGAAGGATTTTCACAGCTCTCAGAGTTCAGCATACTGCATCTAGCTTTACTGTGCTAGTTTTCCCAAACTGCTGCTTAAGGGGAACAACAACAAACTTTCTTTCTAGTAAGGTGTTTCTTACCAAAACCACATGCAATAATATTTAAAAAATTTAAATCATCTTCAGAGCTTTATTTGAACACAGAAGAAAATGAAGTATTTTAGAAAAATATTCACATTACTGAGTAATACAGTTTGAAAAAGAAACAAGTATTATGTAATTTAATATATTTTCAATAATGGCATCATAAAAATAAAAAGAGAAAGTCCTAAACTTAAAAGTTAGAAGATCTAAACTAATGTTTTGTCTCCAACACCAAATATTGGAAACCATAAAAAATTATTTATACCCATTAGATCTCAATTCCATAATAAGAGAATTAGACTAGACAAATTTCAACATGTCCGAATTCCCAAAGTCTTTATAATTTTTGGTTCTGTGACATGTCAGGAAGGACATTACTGATTTATCCACCTGTAGTAAATTATAAACAGTAGGACACCAGGATTCTTTAAGCTAACATACAACATACAAAAAATTTAAGGTGATGGTGGTTTACAGTACAAATTAAATGCACCAAATGCTAGAATGTACTTAGCGCAGTACACACAGGTTCGACCACAGCTGGCTCTCCTTTCTGTCCTTTTTCTCCATACACACCATGGCCATTTATCTGTTAAGTGAAAAAGCAAAAGCAGTCAAAATGCCTTCAAAGTAAGTAAAAACATGTGACTTTTTGTTGTAAAAGGAATTTAATGATTTATATGAATTTAAAATAAACTATTAAAATATATGCTTTTAAAAATAGAACCTTATTTAGGGTTCAGCAGTGCAAATGAACACCCGTACTGAATCTGAGTTCCACATTACTACTTTAAAACATACTATAAAAAGCACAACTATGTCCTCAGTTACTATTGCAAGACATTAACATACCAAATTAAATTTAGTAAGAGTCTAGATTTAAAAATCAGACTTACAAGTCAGAATTTAACTATTTTAATCTTATCAAAGATAACAACTTTCAATTCTATTCAAGAACACACTTTCAGATGAAGACTCCAGTGGGCTGGCCTGAGATTGAACAGTCGAGCTCCCCTCAGGCGGAAGCCATCTAAGTGGCTAGGAGCGGTAAATACTTAGAACTGATGTAAGATTCAACCTGTACTTTAAACCTGAAAAGATGTCCACGTGATTATGAACACACCCTAAAGCGACACACACAATGACACAGAATGTAACACTGACTTACGCTTGTTTCTGTGAAATCAGTTTCTGCAGGCACACCTGGACCAAACTCTTCATTAGGGGAGGTGGTTGGCTTATCTTCATATTCTTTATAGTCATAAAAATCATATTCGCCTAAATCTCCATCTACCAGAAGATCAGAGTCCCTGCCGTCTATTTCTTTATTTTCATATAGAATATCCTCGGAATTTTTCCTCTGGGGATCATAATCCTCGCCTGTCAGATATTCTTCAGTAAAAATGTCTTCAACTGGATTTGGCTATTAAGGTAAGTTGCAGAGAATTGGAGAACATAAAGTTTACTTGTTAGTAAAGCGAGGTAAGGATTTGTAATTACAGCTTGGTAGCCTGAATGAAAAGAGATTTTTATCACTAGTTAAGCAAGACTGAAGGCCTGAAGTGTTGTCTTTAGTAACTATGATTGAAAGAAATACATTTGTACATTCATATGTACAAAGCTATATTGCTTTCAAACCATTTTTCCCAATAAACTGCAAATACTCACATGGTGTCAGCATGTGTATTTGTTTCCATTAAAAAACCTTGCTAGTCAATTTGATATTCATTTTAAATTTGAAAAATAAAATAGACGTAAAGAATTTTTTGATCTCACAAAACATTATTACATTCAATTACAAGGATAGTCATGTAAATTTGATGCTCAATTCATAAGTAAAATATTAATGTCCAAAAATTAACACTCTGCAAGAATTACATACAGTATTTTCTTTTTTATGAGCAGAACACATTTATTGGGGGAAAGAAAGCTCCTGTCTAAGAGACGGGCAGGAGGGGGGCCCAAGCAGGTCATCCCCAGGAAGTATATACAATACTGTATACTTAGAAAAGTCAATATATTAGATTGCTGAAAAGTAAATAAAACATCAATTATAGGCCTCAAAATTTAAGATAGTAGTATTACTTTATAATAAAAATTAGAGTAAATATTAAAAATAAAATTTATACCAATGCTGCTTTTTTAGAGACACAGGATGAAAACATGTAAGTGATTAAATTAGCAATTGCCATTAAAATAAAATATTTCATCATTATGATACCTTTTTACTTTTAGATAAGGAGTCTATGCTTGTTACAGAGTTGGAATATTATCACAGAGCAGATTGTTAAATATTTGTGTCCCTAAGCTAAATAGCTACATGAATTTGTATAGATAACTATCTTAAGCCAAGATCTCTCTTGAAAAATTATTGAGAATATATGAAACAATATTGACATCCTAAATGTTCAATACTTTAAATTACATGTCTGGGTAAAGCACTAATGGTTTTACTTGTTAGACTGAGACACACCTTATTTAATGTTAAATAACTAACTTACATGTTTTTTATATTTTGAAGAATATGAAGAATTGTATGCCAAATATATAACATAGCTAAAATTTGAACTGCATATTGTTTTTTCTTTTTATAATCAAAATACTTATAAAATTCTACAGAACTGATTTTAACCTATCTGAACTTCAATATTTTCATAAAACATATTGGAATGGTTAAGATATATTATTTTAACCATAAACAATATTATATTTTTAACAAGTTCAAAAATAAATATCCAATAAAATCTACCTAAGACTTATTTCTGGATATACATATTGTTATTAAAATGCATGATTATTGGTCAAATGAAATAAAAACTAATTGTATCAGTTGCTGATACAATTTTTATTTCAGAGGATTCTTCTCATAGAAGAATCATGTTGTGAATCCCCTTTGTCACAACATGTTGAGAGCTTGCTAATTTTCAGAAGCAATCAAAAAATAATAGCAAATTCAGTGTGTAATTTAGCAATTACATAAAGCAAAGACTCAAGGAAAACCTGATTGACTCTGATGTCAGTGTTCTAATGTTTTAGTAAGAGTGAGCCAGTACTATTGTCTAACCTTAATAAGAGAACAAAACCTTCAAACATGTCAAAGCTTATGAGTCCTTCCAGAACGCATTACAGCAAGCGCATTACATCTCTCCAAGGGTTGGGACTGCGATTAACGCTGCTTCTGGGTGTTACCTCATTTGATCCAGATACCCTCTGGGGAGCTTCTGTCTGGTAACTTTCCATTGTTCCATAGTTATATTCTTGAAAATCATCCACAATATTTGCCTGAAAAATTCAAAAGAAAAATAATTAGTAAATAAGTAAAATAACCCTGAAATTGTGAACAAATGAAGACTGAATTGGATTTTAGGATTAGCCAAATGCTGTTGTTTAGTGGGGTTAAGGCTACGACTCATCATCAGAGATCTTCCAGCTTATCTAGGACAGATCTTGATTGCTTCTTTGCTACCTTTACCCCTAGTTTGCCTTTTGCTGCTGCTTGTCTACTTTTCTTCTTCTTGGATGCAAACTTTTCAGATATGGGGAGTATAAACTTTTTGGACTGTTCCTTTGAGTTAGTGGCCACTGTCTTCCTCTTCTTTTTGTAACTGGATTTCTTTTTCTGTAAAATGTGATGAAAGATGGAATGGAAAACATAAATAAAGTGAGAGAGGAAATAAAAAGCAGAGACGACAGGAAGGCTACACAAAAGCAAACGGGCAGCTTTCCTTCAGGACAGCTGCTGTCAAATGAAAGTGAGTTATTATTTCACAGACAACACACGAGCGGAAGGTCCGGGCGGCGCGAGGAGCAGCCAAGGTGAGGCGCTGCGGGGCGCGCAGGGCGGGCAGAAGGCCACACAGACGCTGCTTGCCTTTACCTCTGTCGGTGCTCCTGTCTCCTCAGCTACAGTGGGGCTCTCTGTTACACTCCCAGTCTCCTTGTATTCTGTCTCCCCATACTCATAGTCATACTCGATTATATCCTCAGGTGCGTACTACATCGCAAGGAGAAAATACCAGGCAATCTTGTTAGTGGCAAATACTACTACTCACAGAGCGGGAATCGACTTAACTCTTATTTAGCACAAAGGTTAAGCGTCAAGAGAACAAGTGTTATTTTTGTACTGCATAGAAGATTATACTGTCTTATTCAGAGTATAATAACATGGGAAGGACAAAGCAGGATTTCTAAAAGCAGAACACTGGTTGGAGTCATGGGAAAATTAAGAGTTTTGAATAATGCTTCAAACTTTTAATTACTGAACATTAGTTCAAACAGTATTTCTGTTCTTAAACATAAAGTTCATTTTAATCTTAATTCATAAAATTGCTATAAAATATATAGCTGATATATATATATATATATATATATA
>NDGN011247661.1:0-19144 GCA_002564285.1 Tympanoctomys barrerae | reverse complement strand
CCTACATATTATGATAAAAAACATTTAAAACTTAGAATATATTTTAAAAATAGGCATAAAGAGCACCGGCTTCTTTGAGGGCCCAGCCCTCGTGCACTGCCTGTAATGCTCCTGTCTAATTCTGCTGTCTCCAGCACGAGGACTCCTGTCCCGATTGGGTTGTCAGTGGCAGCATTGATCCCTACGGTGGTGGTGTAGCCCTGTGGCCACCCTGGCCCCTTGGGCCGTGGCTGGCTGGGCTGCCGAGGTGGTGGCGGTGGGGGCGATGGAGCCCAGCCGCGCACCCTTGCTTCTGAGGGGAGGTCAGCCTCATGCTGCTGGGCATAGAGCCTGGTCGGGGGTGTCCTTCTTGGCTCCACTGCTGAGATCCCGTGGCCTTTGAGTGACAGTCCTGAGCCGGTCCTGCTCTTAGGTGCCCTCTGCTGGCCACTTCAGGGGACATCAGGAGAGAGCCCTGTGGCTTTTGAGGATGACCTCAATTAAAAGACAGCAACAGCAAGCCTCTGCAGGGCCGGGGAAGAGGGGCTAAGTGTGGAGGAGAGCTGGACGTGCTCAGACACCAAGCGTAGGGCCACCGTGGGAGCCAGCGACCTCCGGGCCAGGTGCCAACCACACAGCCGGGAGACCTGTGGGGCTCATGCACCCCGGTCCAATGCAGCAGTCCCCCTAACGGCCAGAAGGT
The DNA here is from genome assembly GCA_002564285.1 of Tympanoctomys barrerae. Classification (NCBI taxonomy): domain Eukaryota; kingdom Metazoa; phylum Chordata; class Mammalia; order Rodentia; family Octodontidae; genus Tympanoctomys; species Tympanoctomys barrerae. Next base: position 18,462 of record NDGN011247661.1, on the reverse strand, counting down.
GAGGACAGCCCACATGATCACTGGCTGCCAGTGGACACGGTGGGGCGTGTCCTGTGTCCTTATGATGCAGTGTCAGCCAGCTGTACAAACTGCAAGCAGCACAGTGAGCCTCAAGTTGGCTGCGCCACGGGGGCCCGGGAAACGTGAAGCCCGGTGATGGGAGCCGTCGATGTGAAATGTCCAGCATAGGGAAAGCCAAGGACGGAAGGTAGATTTATGGCGGTCAGGGGTGGGGAGGGGGCGTGACTGGAGATGCCAGCGGGGCTGTCGGGGCTTCCCACAGGGTGACATGTTTTGGCACCTGGTGGAGGTAGTTGTTATCAACACAGTGATGTACCGAATGCTACCAAACTGCACACTTTACGATGGAGCTCACTGGGTTCAGTGGCTGTCCCCTCATGGCCGGGAGGGGCAGCAAGGCGAGGGTGCACTGCTTTCCCTGGAGGTGTGCGTGGTGGTGCCCCTTCCCCTGCTCCCTGCCTGCCAGATGCCTCCATCAGGGCCTGGTCCTGGGGGTTGTTTTTGCACCACTGCCTCAGTTTCCCCAAAGGCCTGTGCCTCCCCAGCAGTCCCACTGACGCAGCCACCTGAGAAGTCAGGGCGGGAGTTCGGCGCTGTCCCTTACCCTGGGCTTTCGTCTCCGACTGTGCTTTGGTTTCGGTCTCCCAGGCACGGGCCTTTCAGAGATGAGTCCTGCAGTGGTGAGCACGGCCGTCACTTGCCCGGGTGCTGGAGGTTTGGGGCTGGGGCTGGGATGCTTTTCCCATTGCTCTGGATAACATGGAACGTTGTCCCAGTGCTCGGGGACAGAGCATGGTCATTCCCATTATATGAATGCAGCAATCTGGGCGAGAAAGGCTCAGGGACCTGCCCGAGAGTGCATTCCTGGGAGGAGGCAGAAGCGGGATCATGTGTGCTGCAGACACGGGCTTTCAGGCGACGGCTTTACTCAAATTCATGGGGACATTCAGGTTCAGAGTTTTGTTTTTAAAGCAGTAAAGGTTTGGATTGATTAAAATGCCCCCACCCAGTTCCCTCAGCCCGCATGTGTGCTTCTGCGTGTGTGAGCCCGGGTGCCTGCTCCGGTAGACCCTGGAGTCATAGTGCAGCTCCCTGCTCTTGTCAGCAGCAGGCCCATGCCGCGCTGGGACTCTGCTCTGTGGGTCTGTTGCGTCTCGCTGTCTCACGCAGAGCTGCTTCTGCCACCTGGGCTGCAGCTGCAATGCCGCCCCTCCGTGATCGCTGTCTGCTGGCTTCTCTCTGACCCGTCTCTATTCCTTTCCCAGGAAAATCTTTCCAAGACGAGGAAGGATGGGGAACAGCAAGAGCTGCTCGGAAAAGAGCTTTTGCTCCCAGTTTCTTCCTGAGGAGCAGGCCGAGGTCGACAGGCTGTTTGATGCCCTGTCATCGGATAAGGACAGTGTGGAGAGCTCGCCCCGCTGCTTCTCTCTGAAGGCTCTGCAGGCAAGAATGACACCATTGCTCAGGGCCAGTGTGGGGCCAAGGGTCTGCAAAGTATGGCCCTCGGGCCCAGGGGCACCCCAGGAAGCTGTCCTCCGTGCAGGGCCAGATGGCACGTGGTTCTGGCTTTGTGGCCTGTGTAGTTCCTGTTGCAGTCACTCTGCCCAGCAGTGCCAAGAGCAGCCGCCCTGATAACTGAGCAGACCCCCCCCCCTCTGGAAGTCAGCACGGTGCCCAGTCTGCAGTGGAGGAGGCCTTAGGGAGGAGCAGGAGGGCCGTGCTGTTGAGCATTTCCAACTCCAGGGGACGCCAGAGGGCCAGCTGGCTCCCGTCCCTGCTGCCCCATGGCTCCTGGCTGCTGTCCCCGAGTCCAGGTGACTGTCTGGAGCTAGGCTGCCCATCTCAAGTGACTACAGCCTCTCGGGCACACCACTGCCTCGAGGACTTGGTCTGACATGAAGGAATTTGATGGTGTGCCTAATGCGGTGCTGGAGCCTCGCCTTCAAGGCTCCCCTTCCAGGGTTCCAGCTGCTGTTCCCATGTTGTGGCCCCATTCTGGGGCTCTGAGCTCATGCTGCAGGGCCCTGACTGAGCAGGACGTGGGTGAGGCTTCTGCTCCATCCCTGGAGCGGGTCGGGGGCCATTTTCTACCAGCCCGTTCTCTGACTTCCGGATATGCAGACAGAGTGACAGGGGCACAGGGGCCCCCACTATGCTTCTTTTGAAGATGAGGACCTGCCAGGGGGCCTGGGGGTCGCAGCTGTGTGTACCCATGTCTCCAGGTCAGCAGTGCAAGGCCTGGGGCCACGCCCACAGCCGCATAGGCACAGCCCACCAGCCAGTGGGCACCAGGGCTGTAAGGTGGGCACCAAGCCCACGAGCTGGTAGCAGGACACGGGCTGTAGAGGTCCAGGCATCCTTGGCTCTGCTTCGAGCTGGGAAGGAATCAGAGGCTGCTTGGCAAGGGGAGGTGGGAAACACACAGGAACAGGAAGATGCTCGCGGGGAGTTTGCAGCCTGCCTGGCTAGAACCGTACAGTGCTGACACTGTGGTGGCCAGCCATCAGGGACCCTGTTTGCAGGGACTCACACTTCCTGCTTAGTTGTCATGCTGGGCCAAATCAGATCTGACACTGCAGGCCAAGAGGAAAGCAGATTTGCAGAGGGTCATTGTCAGGCTGCTAAGAATTAAATTAAGACATTAGTGAGAAGAGTTAAAATGTGTGTACTGTCAGAACTGAGATAAGAAGTAAAATTGCAACCCACTTGGGAACCCCTGAGGGAGAGAACAGCTGCCCTGCACAGACACGAAAGGTGCTAACGTGTCAGTGTGTAAGCAGGTGGCCACGTGGGCAGACTGGGAAGTGGGGAAGACAGGATAGGAATGAGCAGGAAGGGCGTGGTGGCCAGGACAAGCCAGGACACTTTCAGGACATGGGTCACTGGGGGGATGGCAGTGGGACGCAGAGGGGGGCCACATAGCTGCAGGAAGGCTCCGGGGGACGGGGGCTGTGGTCCTGCCTGCTTCCTGCCACACCAATTTTTTTTTTTTTTTTTTTGTGGAACCGGGGATTGAACTCAAGCCCTTACACTTGCCAGGGAAGCGCTTATTCTTCTGAGCCATCTCCCTGGCCCAAGCCACACCAATTTGGACCCTGCCCCTCTCTGGCATTTTCTCGCACTTGTCCCCAACAGAGCCTTGTGGGGGAAGCACTTCCCCAGGAAATGGTCACCAGACTCTATGACGGCATGCGGCAGGTGGATGTGACTGGTAGGGCCCAGGGGCCCAGCAAGAGTGTCTCGCGGGAGCAGTTCTCGGCGTCGATGTCGCATCTGCTGAAGGGGAACGCCGAGGAGAAGAGTCTTGTGATCCTGAAGATGGTTTCTGCCCGGGAAGGGCCTGTGAAGGCCAGAGAAGTACAGAAGGTGCAGTCTGGGTGTCCTTGGGTCAGGCTCAGGACAGTGACAGCGGGTGGTGCTGGCATGGTGGGACTCCTGGGCACATGACTGGTTGAGCTCAGGCTTCCAGTGTGGAAGCTTTGGTGACGCCTCTCCACTGGGTGCCCTCTCCCGCCCATGCCGGCTGTCACAGTGGGCATTAGTGAGAAAGCTGCCTGTTCCCACGGTGGCATAGGACAGGTCTCAGGCCATGGTGGAACTGTCACTCATGGTGCCATTGTGCCCTTCCAGTTCACAGAGGACCTGGTGGGCTCCGTGGTGCATGTGCTGGCCCACCGACAGGAGCTGCGCGGCTGGGCTGGGATGCAGGCCACAGGTGCCCCGGTCAGGACAAAGGCCCTGGCCACCCATCTTGTCTCCGAGATGAAGCTTCCAGGTAAGCTTGCGCCCCGGTGGCGTGGGCTTCAGCGTCACGTGGTCAGTGACCTTACGTATAGCTGTGTGGTGTGGCTCAAAGTCAAGAAGTGAGCACCCTGCCCTTGTGCCACGATGTGGGGTTTCCTTAGAACCCTTGCTTGTGCAGGAGCAGCTGTGATGACTCCGCTTCTGTCTCCAGTCGTTGAGTTCTCTGTTTTCCCTGGTCAGTCTGGCCGAAGCTTTCTCAGTTTTAATGTACAATCAGTGTAAAAGAAATTGCTGAGATATACTTTTTTATATATTTGGTGTAGGGTCTCACTATGCAGCTCAGACTCGTAGTGATCCTCCTGTCTTAGCCTCCCAGTGCTGGGATTACAGGTGTGTGCCACCACGCCTGGTTGGTGGCTCTTTGCAGTCATTTTTTATACTGCAAATTGGTTGGAATTGGTGGATGTGCAGTGCATCTGTTTTGACAAGCCGTCTGCCAGGTGTCCTGGCCATGTGTGACTCATGCCTCCTGGATTGGCCGAGGCAGGATTAGGCGGTCAGTGCCAGTGATGCCTGCCACAGTGACACTGACTTTCCCTCGCCTAGGTGGTGAAAGGCCTCAGGGGCCTCAGTGGCTGGACCTTGACTGTGACCGAGGCGTGATCGAGGACTGGATCTTCCGGGTCCCCCACGTGGCCATGTTCCTGAAGGTGGTCATCTGCAGAGGCCTTCTCATCTTATGCGGGTCCCTTGACGTGGCCACGCTGGTCCCCGAGCGCCAGGTGGAGCTGGGCCGGGAGCTGGAGAGCCTGCTGGACGCGCCCACTGTCCTCTTCCTTGGCTCCCACCTGGCCCCGGAGCGGCGGCAGCGCTGGCGCCTGCTCTTCTCCTCCCACCTGCACGGGCAGAGCTTCTCGCAGCTGTGTGGCCGCGTCACTCACTGTGGGCCCTGCCTGGCCCTCCTGGAGGACCACGATGGCCACGTGTTTGGGGGCTTCGCCTCCTGCTCCTGGGAGGTCAAGCCACAGTTTCAAGGTGAGACATGAAGCCCTGTCCCCGAGGGGTGGTGCAGAGAAGGGACAGCAGCCTCTCCATCTCATTTCCTGAGCCTGCTTATGTGCTAACATGTGACACTGCTAGAGGGTGGTGCAGGGCACCACAGACCTCTTCCATGGCCCTTGCAGTAGGGTGACGAGAGCAGGAGATGCCACCAGCTCAGGGGAGGACAGAGCCTGCATCTGCACGTGGGGCGAGTTTGGGCTGTGGACACTCAGGAGGGGCTGGGAGATGGAGATGCGTGTGTCTTTTCTGTCTCTTCTGCCCCATCAGTGTTGTGGTTTTGTTGGAATCTTGTGTGACCTCTTACCTGGATGGAGGAGGGTGGGGGGCCAGGGCCTCGGGCCCCGCTGCTTGTTTCCAGGGTTGGATTCATTGTTGGCTTTCAGAATGTGCTGGATCTTTAGCTGTGGGAACGGCTGGAATCCTCCCCGAATCCAGGTTCCTGGGCACCGGCTGACCTTGTAGGCAACCTTTCTGGGTTAAATTGTCATCTTGGGCTCCTCTGCCTGCTTACCCTCCCAGCCTATGTCCTAGCATAGGGTGACCTCCCTGGCAGCCCAAGGGGGCTGCATGGCCTCAGGACACAAACAAGCCCCAAGAATCATAACTGCATTGCAGGCAGGGCTCCGGCCTCCTCCAGAGCCTGTGACATCAGCTCCAGACTCTGTTGCCACCAAGGTACTGCTGGTGGACGCCTCACCTTCCTGCTGAGTGAAGACCCACGCGAGCCTTCCTTTCAGTGTGCAGAAGGAGCCCCAGCAGAGGTCCGCTTGCCCTGTGGGCAGCCTAGCCAGGATGGTTGACAGAGCACAAAGCCCCCGGTCTGCAGTGTTGAGTGGGTAGAAAGCTTTGAAATGACCCAGGGCTGTGCCAGTTTCAGATGGGATCCTGGCTCTCAGCTCCTGCCCTGGGCATGGTGCCCGCTGCTCTGGCCTCAGCTCCTGAATTCCGGACTAGCCCCATGTGGGCAGGTGGCAGGGACAGGATGGTGGGTGCACCAGCAGCTGTGTTGTGTGGTTGGTCGGAGCCCTCACTGTCAGCCTAGGTTTTGGCAGGTCCGTTGCCTTGGTGAGCCCTCATCCTGTGTCCTGACAGTCACAACCCTATGTGGCTTCTGTTGTAGGCAGAATCCCATCGGGACAAGGGTGTGACTGCTGCCCCTGTGGGCCTCATGGTGGCTCTGTAAGGCTGCCTAGTGTGGGGATCCAGTGAACGCTGGTCATCAGCCCCCTTGTCAGGGCAGAGCACAGTGGTCTTCTCCGAAGTCCGGTGCTGGAGGGCGCAGAGGGCGCTTGGGGCCTGGCGGCTGCACAAGCTGCTCCAACCTGGATGGCGGCAGGGCAGCTCTGCCTGGGCGGGAGGCTGCGGCGGCGTCCACACCCACCCTGACAGCTCCCCGACGTCCCCCGGGCCTCTAGCGCACCCCCCGCCGTGCATTTGTGCTCCTGCTCTCCTTCCCCCAGCTCCCCTCTGCCTTGCAGATGGCACCGCACTCAGACGCCATGGGTGCCCGTGTCCTTGGGCCCCAGGCAGTGCGGGCCTCGGCCAGTGTGAGTCTGGACGCTGCGATGTCCGCCCCACCAAGGGGTGAGGAGGCCTTGCTGCTGCATTTCCTGAGCTGAAGCCCTGTGCCCGTCACAGGCCCAGTCACCTTATTCATTTGCTTCCTGTCACTCCTAGGGGACAACAAGTGCTTCCTGTTCTCCATCACCCCCAGCATGGCCGTGTACATGCCCACAGGCTACAACGACCACTACATGTACCTGAACCACGGGCAGCAGACCATCCCCAATGGACTGGTGAGGAGCGGGCTAGGCTGTGTGGGTGGTGACGGGTCAGCAGGGCTGTGGGCACAGCGTCCCCCACCGGTGCACAGCCTGGCACCTTCCCTCTTCCAGTCAGCACACCTGCTGCGTGGTGTTCTGCTTCTCCTTGGCCGTGTCCCCTCATTGTGCCCTGGTCTTGGTGCTAGGACTGTGATACCAGGCCAGGGTTCCCCTCAGGGAAGGTTGAGGCCTTGTCTGGGCTTCTCTGTGTTGTAGGGGAAGGTGACACTGGGCCTAGCTGGTCTGTGACCTTTATGGCCTGAAGTAGTATTGGTGACAGACCTGTTACTGGGATGACACCTGAGTGTGAGACCCCAGCGTGCTCCCCCGGACTCTGGGGACTTATGGCGTCCAGCTGGGGAGACTGTAGTCCCTGGCTGGTCTTGCCTAACTGGTGACCCAGTAGGAAGGAGAGGAAGAGTGTGGAGGCCGAAAGGGCCTGAGTGGATCTGGTGGTGGGGCAGGCGGGCTATGTGTGGCCATGTTCTAGTCCCTTTCCTGATACCCATGACTTAAGGTGGGGTTTATTTAGCTCACAGTTTCAGAGGGTTCAGTCCAAGGTCGGCGGATTCCAAGGCAGGGAGGTGTGGTGGAGGGGCCTGGTGCTCCTAGCATGGTGGTCCACAAGCAGAGAGGAGGAGGAGCCACTCCCAGCTGGCTCCCTCCTGACAGCACCTCAGCCGTGAGCTACTCCTTAGATTTTTACAGCACCCCAGGATCCAGTCATCTGACAAACACGAGGTTCCTGGCGACATTTTAGATCTAAACCCTGACAGGAAGACGCTCATCTGGGGCCCGAGCCGAGCCTCCCCGTCCTCTCTTCTCCACTGGTCTCCCTCTGGGGATCCCCAGCCCTGTGCTTGCAGGGGCTGAAGAGACACTGCCCTCAGTTGGCGGGAAGGGGCCCCCCTGCTACTCCAGGGGGACATGACCAGACCCCCAACGACATGGGCGAGATCCCTGTCCTTGGAGCAGAGCCCTGTGTGTCCCCAGAAGCTGCTAATCACAGGCCTAAGGAGCCACAGTGGCTCTAGCTTGGGGCTCGCCCCGCCCCAAATTGGAACCAGGGCGCACCCAGTGCTCCAGGACCCTAGGGACCAGAGGTGGGGTAGAGGACGCGTGCAGAAGGCTGACTCAGCTTTCCCTCGCCTGTCCGCTCTCACAAGGGAGCTGCGCGCCCGCCCAAGGGTTGTATCCTGTGGCAGGGCTGTCCGTGTTGCCTGTGCCCACCTCTCCCCTGTGTGATACTCCGGGGCCTGGGGTTACTGTACTTCACCCTCGTGAGAGTGCTGTGCTGTGGGTGTCGGGGACGCAGGACACACAGATAGCACTGCTCCAGTCAGCAGCCCAGAACAGGACAGTTGCGCTCCCCACCCCGCCTGGGTCTCATCTCGGGCTGGCTTCACATCCCAGCAGTCCTGGCCACGAGGTCACTCATCCCACACTGCCCTGACTCCTCCACAGGGCATGGGAGGTCAGCATGGCTACTTCGGGCTATGGGTGGACGCTGACTTTGGGAATGGGCACAGCAAGGCCAAGCCCACGTGTACCACGTACAACAGCCCACAGCTGTCTGCTGAGGAGAACTTCCGGTTGAAGAAGATGGAGGTGTGGGCAGTTGGAGACCCTTCAGAGTCAGAGCTGGTGGGTATAGGGACCCAAGTGGGTGGAGGGGCACTTTCTCCATGTTCTTGGCTTTTCCCCTTGGCTGCTACACCTGCAGTTGCTTTGTCCAGGGAACCTGGGAGACACGGGGCGCAGTGGGTGGGTGATGCGATATTCAGGAATCAGGGTCTGCTGCTGTGAGCACCGCAAACCAGGCACTGTGGGGTTCCCTGGCTCTCCCCTTGCAAGAGTCATTTGGGGCCACGCACTCCTGGAACCACCTTGTAAATCCCAGCATCACACCCAGCCGGGAGGGCCTGGGGGAACCCCAGTCCCCCTTTGGCACACAGCCCAAAATCTTGCCTGGTGGGGGGGGAGGCTGCTGTTATCTGCATGGAGCCAACACCCCCACCCCTTCTGCCCAAGGTCAAGGCAAAGAAGAGCATCCTTGATGCAGACCCTGAGGCACGCGCCCTGCTGGAGGCCACAGGGCGGACGCGCCACAGCGAAGGCTTCCGGGAGGTCCCAGACGATGACAGCACCCACGAGTGAGCTGCACATGCCCTGGAGACACAGACTGCGCAGCTGCTGGGTAGCGGAAGTCCTTGGACCCCGCTCCTCCCACGTTGGCTTAACTTGAACGTGGAGCCCCACGGGCCATGTCCAGGTTGTCCCGGATGTGTTCCTTCAGAACACAGCCCATGCCAAGAAATTTCCCTCCGATGCTATACGTTGGTGGGGGCTTTGTATCCCAGAAATTCTTGTCAGATTAGCACCTTAGCCTTACATGTTCATTTTGTAATAGTGGAATCCAAAGACACCGAGACGTTTGGAGCTCTGCTGGCATCAGCAGATCTTGCCATCAAGCAGGGGACTTTGGGGGTTCCCTGGACCTCTGCCCAGGCCTCTGCTGTCAGTCCCCCATGCCCCATTCTGCCTGGAGGTGGGTAGAGGCTTAGAGAATCACCACACTTTGGAGATAGCTTCCAACATACATGCAAATTCCAGTGTGGAATTTGCGTGTATGTATTTAAAAAACCCCACAAGCATCCTATTAAGGGGGAAATAGCTGAAGAGATTGAGCGTAGTGTGGCTTTGTGTGGCGTGGGTCTTTAATAGGTACCAGTCACTAGGGCTCTGTTTCCAGCCTTCTCACCTGTCTAAACGAGTCAGGGTAGCAGAAGGTTTGGGGCTCCATCTGCAGAAAAGCAGAGTGACATTTCTTTTATTAGTGCAGATGTTGGGGGCTCTTGGGGCCCTGGTTTGGGACCTGGCTTGACAGATGCATGCAGCCCATCCCATGAACCAGTGCTGCCTGGAATCTAGACTGGGGGACCCACTGCTGAGTCATACCTGTGCCCAGGGTGGCTCCCCGAGAAGACGGTGACCAGACAGCGGGGACTCTAAACAGGGGTGCAGGAGACAGCAGGTCCTGCAGGGCTGATCTCACCCTTCATGGGAGGAGGTGCCAGGCCTGATCCTTGGTGCCTCTTCTTTTGCCATAAACCTTGGCCTTTGGCAGATCTGGGGAAAGGGCGGTCTTCCGCTCTATAGTTGGCCTGGTGGAAAGCCACGCTAAACCAAGCCAGTTTGCATTTTGCAGATTTTGTGTTTCCCACCAGGGTCCTCACCAAATCTGCCCGTGGTGGTCCCCTGCCTAAGACAGACAGCCTTGTAAACTGGCTTCAGAGATGTGCCACCTCTGCAGGGCAAGGGGATCGCATCCTGCCCGGCACTTGAGTGCTTGGTCTGGTGCGGCCTGTGTGCAAGGTGCTGGTGTGCAGCATCTGTAAGAGCAGCTGGGAGTCTCTGATGGGACCTCGGTCTTGTCCATCACAATCCAGAGAAGTAGGCTCCTGGGATCGCTTTGCTTAAATACCTCACTTCTAACAGGGCTGCAGGGCCTGCAATTGCTGCTGTGTTTGGGGTGCTGGGTGGGTCAGGGGACCCTGTACCTAGCCTGACCAGATTGCAGCTCATGCTTCCCAAGACAGTGCCCTCCTCCAGGCTGGGAGGATGCCCCGCCAGGCATTCGGTCACCTGGGGGTGCAGCCCTCTTGCAGCAGGAAGGGGACAGCTGTGGGTGTCCTCCTGACCTGAGGCTTAGCTGCTCTGCACATGTCCTTGTTGTCACAAACTTCTCAGTGTACAAAGCTGTTTGTGACATCTGTGGGGTCCCCGAACCCAACAGGCTCTTATGTGGGTCTGAAAAACTGATGACCATGTTTTAACAGAGGACTTTGTCCTTTTGAGGAATTGGAATGAGAATTCCAGGTGTCCGTGATGGAAGGGATTAAAAAAATATGTTCCCTGTGGCAAATGTGACAGTCATTGTGTGTGTGTGGCAAATAAGAAAGATGGGTGCCAGGGGAGGAGGTGCTGGGGCAGCCTTCCTCCTGTGCCTCCATGGTATCTGCAGCCAGGTGGGACAAAGCCACTTGGGCTCCTTCAGGGTGACGCCTGCTCCCCTCAGGGCAGCTGTCTGTGCCCTAGTGGGCCCTCCTTGGCGTCTGGCGTTTCATGGGCTTGGTTCAGTCCACATGGATCCTTTCCCTCCTCCATCAGCCAGCTGTGCAAGGCCACAGTGTGTGTGTGGGGGCAAGCGTGGGCTCGTGGCTGAGCCCACAGAGCTGCCGTGGGGACGCTGTGTGTGTGGGCACAGCCGGGTTGTTGGATTGAAGGGTGTCTACTCTTGTGTTGTTCACATGCCGAGAGGTGGGAAACCTCTAGAGCTGGGTGTCCAGCCTGCAGTCCCGCGAGCCTGGCACGTCCTCAGCAGTGCCACATTGCTGACTAGCATGCTCCCCGGGAGGCAGAAACTCATTTTGAATTCTTTGTTGTTGTTGCTGTTTTTGTTTAAATTTATGTATTTGGTATAGGGTCTTGCTATGCAGCTTGGACTCAACAGCGATCCTCCTGTCTCTACCTGCCCGGCGCTGGGATTACAGGTGTGCGCCACCACACCTGGTCTCAGTGGCTGGCTCAGTGTGCCCTGGGGTGGGGCTGGCACAGCATGTGGTGCTGGGGATCAAACCCCGGTCCCTGTGCTTGCCTGAGCAGGTACTTAGTCTGCTGAGCTATCCTGCTGGCCGCATTCTGAATTCTCTAATATGCGATGGCCAACAGCGTCCCTTGGAAGTTAGCTGTCTGCTGCTTTTCTGGGGTGTGGGTCTTTCTTCTTCTCATCTGCAGAAGTGCTTTTGGGTTGTGTGTTAATGTTTAGCCTTTTAACATTAAAGTATTTGGGCGTGTGGCTGCCATGCATTTTCCCATGCGTGTGTGACTTTGGTCACGTCCATCTCCCCTGTGGCCCCCCACTTCCCTTCCTCTTGTCTACCCGTAGTCTCCTTGTTTCATGTCATCTGTTTAGGTTCGACATTGTAGGGACAGTGCGTGGCCCTTGTCTGTCTGGGTCTGCTTTGTCGCACCCAGCGTGCCTCCAGCTTCCTCCGTGCACCGTGGGCACCGTGCCTTCACTGGCCCTGAGCTGGGCAGAGCTGCAGGTATGCGTCTGCACTGCGTCGTCTTCGCCTGCTCATCTCTCGATGGGCTCTGCTGGCTCAGTGCCTCGGCTCTCACAGATCTTGCGTGCTAAGCAGGCATGCGGGCATCCTGGGGTGTGCTGCCTTAATTATTTTGCATATGGACCAAGGAGTGGCATGGCTGGATCACATGGTAGCCATTTGGAGTTTCTGGGGAGCCTCCACACTGGCTCCCGCAGTGGCTGGACTCTCGGCATTCCCGCCAGCCAGCGGAGTAGAAGGGCTCCTTCCCCTTCCGCACAGCCGCACGGTGCTTACTGCCTTTGTAGTTCTTGATGAGCAGCATTCTTGACTGGGTGGGATGGAGTGACAGTGTAGTGTTCACTGCAGTAATGGCTGAAGGTGCTGAGTGTTTCTTCATATACTTGGCTGTGCTTCTTTGAAGAAGTATCTGCTCGATTCATTTATCCATTTATTTATTAGATTCTTCAATTTTTTTGGTATTGTTTTTGAGTTCTTCATAGTCTATGCATGCATCCTCTGCCAGAAGAGAAGCTGGCAAAGGTTTTTGCCCATTCTGTAGCTGTCTCTTCACACTGTTGGTGGTTTCCCTGGCTGTACAGAAGCTTTGTCACTTACTGTCACCCCATTTGTTGATTCTTGCTGTTAAATCCTGTGCTGCTTCATAGATTCCAATTGAAAGTGTCTCTATGCCTATTGAGTCAGGTTTTTTCCCTGTGTTTTTGCCTCACAATTTCAAAATTTCAGATCTTATTTCTAGGACTTTGATTCATTTTGAAGGACTTTTGCTCTGGGTGGGAGAGGGGGCTCATTTCATCAAGGCTCCTTTGTTCAGAGTCAAATGGCTAAAGTTGTAGATTTGTTTCTGCATCCTGTATTGTGTTCCTTGTTTGGCATGTCTATTTTTGTGTCACAACCACGCTGCTCTCGTTACTGTGGCTTTGTAGTATAATTTGAGATCAGTGTTGCAATTCCTCCAGCCTTACTCTGGGTCCTTTGTGTTCCCATATGGATTTGAGGATTGTTTTCTCTAGTTCTGTGAAGAATGCCATTGGCATTTTGATGAGGGTTGCACTGAATTTGCGGATCGTTCTCGGTCACGTAGCCCTTTTAGCAGCGTTCTGCTGCTGCGTGTGCGTACAAGGAAAATCCTCCTTGTAACGTCTGCAGTTACGGAATTCTCTTTGTGGAGGTCTTTCACCTCTGATTGAGCTGATTCTTGGGTGTTATTTTGCTGGAAACTATTGTGAAGGGAATTGTCTTGATTTTCTCAGCTAGTTCATTATTAGTGTGTAGAGAGCTACGTTTTAAGAAAATATTTTATATCCTGAAGATTTTTTTTTCAAAACATAACAGCATTTGCTGTGTATGGTGAATATTTTTCCAGTTGGTTTGACTTTGTGGCATTTTTCTCTACATAAATTCTGTGTCACATTGGCAGACTTTTCCTCTAAAGATTTTTGGGATGTAATTTGTTTAGGAAGTCCTTTTTTACTCTGAGAAAAACAATACAATATTTTTTTCCCTACCTTTGTGGCTTCTATTTGTGCATCTTTGGTCTGTTCAAAATGCATTTTTCAAATATACCTTTCTCTCACCCAAAAATAAAGCCCCAGTACCTTTTATGTTAAATATTATGTCTTTTCCTGACTTGAAATATTACTTTTGCACCTGCTGAATTTCTGAACGAAATTAAGTTTCTCATGTTTTAATTAGTGGAGCTCTAGGTTAGAAAGCTAAAGGAGCTCTTTCCCACCTCCTGGTGGATGGAATCCCCACAGGTGGCACGTGCTGGTCTTCCTGGGCTTTGGCGGCGCTGTTGCTGAGAGCCAGTAGGGCATTTTCATGGTCTGTCTGCTACAGTGCTCTGCTTTTTCCACTGAGAGCTGGTGACATTGACCTTTCCTTCCCAGGATAGGCCACCGGCTTTGCCAGACTCTTCTCCTGACCTTTGGCTCTGTGGGCATAGGAAAGTGCTTGACGTTTCTGGTTTTGGCTGTTACCTGAGTGGTTACATGCAGTGGTTCACAGCCAGGCCGGTCTTCAACTCACTTGTTAGCCCCAGATAGCCTTGAACTCACAGTGGTCCCCCAGCCTCAGTCTCCCCAGTACTGGGATAGAGGTGTGCACTGCCATACCTAGCTAGAGGGCTTTTAAAAACTATGCACTGTGGGGCTCCCGGCTCCTTGGAGGGCTGCCAGTGATGGTGTGCGCCCAGGTCTCCCCGCCCAGGTCTCGCCGCGGCCGCGGGTGTGGTCCTCTATCAGCTCCTGGAGTCTGCAGCCATCGCAGTCACAGGCCTAGAGAAAGGGTGCTCCCCGTTCTTCCCGTTTCTTCACCTGGTGTTGTTTCTCGGTTGCTTAGCAGATCCTTCCCTCCTCACCTCGCCAGCGTGTGTCTAGGCCTGTGAGGGTGACCCTTTCAGAGCGTCCAGTAATGCTAATAGCGCTTTGCTGGGTTCACCATCAGGGCTTCGCACAGTGCTGGCTTTTCCTTGTGAATTGTGATGAACTTTTGCCAGAGTGTGTGTTGAATTTTGTGAGAAGCTGGCTTCTGGTTTTAGCACGTCCGTTTTCCTCCTGTAGTTGTTATGAGGTTAGTGGCTTTGCAAGTGTGGAGCTGTCTTTGCGCTTGAACTGTTCTGTGTTAGCTCCCTTGGCCGGGTTTCTACTTCAGGGCCGGGGAGATAGCTCAGTAGACTACGTGCTTGCCTGAGTTTTTACCTCAGTGTATGCAAATGAGAAAGTTGGATTTTATGTAAATCATGCCTTTTTTTTTGTGCCAGGGAACAACCTAAAGTACTCAGCAGGCTCTGTCATTGCGCTTTGCAAAAACCGCCAACCGTCACTGTCTGGGGCAGCAGCATGGCCTCAGGATGGCTGGTGATGGCTTCCGTGGCTCAGTGACGCTGTGGTATAAAGACCTGACCAATGAGCATAATAAAAACCACTGTGATTTAATAAATAGCACAACATTTGCCTGCAGCTCCTCCCTGCGTCCCAGAGCCCAGCGTGAGGGGCTGGACGACAAGGCTCTGGGGTTGCCCAGGAAGCCCCGTGGTTTCCCAGGCCACAGACACTGCATGGCTGTCAGGGGCCCTCAGCTGGCTCCTGGGCTTCCCCAGTGCAGGAGCAGTGTTTCTCACAGAGCTTCAGAAGTTCCGATAAGATGAAGACGGAAGAGGCCAAGCCAGTCAGGAACAGCAGGTCTGCGGGGAGGAGGGGAGAGGAAGGGATCAGCCCTGTCCCTGGGGAAGACATGCAGGACCTGTCACCACCTTCTCTCGCCAGTCATGTAACAGGGACAGAAGATCGGGGTGCTGGCCCCTCTAGGCTCTGACTCCCTAATGTACAAACGTCGGTATAGCAACACGCTTTGGTTCCTTTTGTTTTGTTTGGCCCCTCACCTGGCCCCGGCCTGGAATCCCTGTGGTCGCATCTATCCAGACTAATGGGACTGACCCTCCTGGGACCCTGGGGGTGGGGCCGAAGCCGTAGCACCCAGGACTCTGACTCGGGCGGCCATCTCCTGGGCTCCCCCGCCCTCTGTCCCTGGTGGCAGTGGCCAAGGGCAGCTTGGGCTAACAGCAGAGGGACTTGGTCCCGGGCTTGCTCCTGTCCTCTGCTATAGGCTGAAAGCCTCCTTCACTCCCCTGCCCACCTGGCTGAGGACTGACGGAAGCCCCTAGCTCCTCACCAGGGGCGCTCAGCAGTCCCCTTCAGCTAATGTGGGAGGCGGCCCCACTGCCGTCCACGGGTGGGATGACGTGGGAGTTACGCTAGCCTGGGCCCAGGACTGTAGAGGCCACACTTCTGGCCATGTGCCAGGAAGCGATCCAGCCCCAGGTCCCACACCAGGGAGGTGGCCTCCTGGGCTCTGTGTTGTGTGTCCCTGTGGGTCAGTCACCCTGCTGCCTGTGGGGCTCAGGCCTGCCACTCGGGTATAAGTCATCCCAGCGGCTCACCGAGGGCCCCCAGGTTCTCTGTCTGGAAGACCTTCTGCAGTGGGGGGACATAGATGACAGCCAGCTGGCCCAGCAGTGACCCGAGGACCGAGTAGAAGAACATCCGGTTCCTGAGGAAGCCGATTTCCAGTATCAGCTTGGTCTGTAGGGAGGAAGGGACCTCGGCTTGGGCAGGGTCCGCACCCGTGCCCTGCCTTATGCTGCCAGATCCAGGTTGGGGGTGGGGGCGGGGCTCGGCGAGAGGGAGGAGAGGGTTCAAGCAGGGGCCAAGGTGGCCCCAGCTCACCTGAGAGCGGCAGGTCAGGGCGTTGAAGAGGTCAAAGAACACGAAGCATGTGAAGGTCATGGTGGTGGTCCGTGGTGTGCTGGCTCTGTCGTCAGGGACCTGGGACATGGGCACATGGTGGAGGGTCAGGAGCCTGAGGGATGGGCAGCGCTGGAGCCTATTGGTGCCCACACCTGCTGTGCTGTCACCCAGTCCCAGTGCTGCAAAGGGCAGAGCCCTGGGACACAGAGATGCAGCGGCCCCACAAGGCCGCTGCACCCAGGAGGCTGTGGGCTCCGGGGAGAATGGGGCTGGGAGCTTCTGGCTGTTCTTGACTGAACACCCCCTTCCTGGTGGGACCAGTGCTCCTGCTGAAGCTCTGCAGGCCGGGACTGCCTCCCCTCCCTGGGGGTATGTAAATAGAAGTGGGGACGGGTTGAGGAGCGGGCCCCACACTGGCTCCCAGGCCACCGCTGCCCACAGGTATCCAGGCTGGGAGGTGCAGAGGCTCCCTGCACTTCTGGGGGCCTAGACAGAGACGGCTGGTGTTCTCCGGGCCTCACAGGAACCCCCTCCCTCCCCTCCCAGTTTGGTCAGTGGCTCCTTGAGCCTGCAGGCTGTGAAGTCACCCACGTGCTGTCCCCAGAGGACAGGACAAGAGCAGCCTTTAGATTTCAGTAGTTTCCTGGTGGCAGTAAAAGCAGGGAGCTTCTGTCCCGGAGATCGAAGCCTGCTCTTTCTCTCCCTCGTCCTGCACCCCTGCCACCCGGCCACCGCTGCACACCGCTGGCTCCTGCCTTCCACCCGATGCTCCTGTCCCCATGTCTGTCCCTGCCTGGCACTCAGCGCAGGCTCCTGCGGGACACTCACCTCCCTCCAGAAGACAAAGAGGGTTCCGCTGATGATGGTGGCGGCGGACAGGAGGATCCTGAGCAGGAGGGCCCTGCTCAGGATAGTGTCCTCCATGCTCCGCGGGGGCTGCCCGAGGGTGTCCCTGTCCACAGGCTCCACACCCAAGCTGTTCAGAACAAGACATGACACTGAGAGAAGCCAGGACCCACGAGTGGGTCACACTCCAGCCTCCCGGGTCAGATACCCCAGGCCAGACCGTCCTCTCCCCACCTGAAGCTCCTGCCAGGTCCCCATGGACCCTGTGACAGGCAGCTGCGCCCTTTTCCCCCTCACCTGGCCACCTTTGTCCCCAGAGAGCACGGGTGCAGGAGCTGGGGGCTGGGCAAACGCTCCCTAACCCCAGCGCCCAGGGAACACGGGACCTGCCCGGCCCTCCTCAGGGCAGCACCCACACTGGCCTTTGCCAACCCCGCAGGCGCCATGGGTGTGGGAGCCAGCCTGGCCTGCAGCCTTGCAGGGCTGACTCTGGGCAGGGGCGGCCCCTGTTTTCCTTGGCTATGGGGACACAAGCCAGGCCTTTGTCTCCCTTGGCCCTGTTGCTGGTGACAAAAGCAGCACTCACGGTGAACGTGGCATGACCATGTTCAAAACGGCGTGCTTCCAGCTGCTGTCAGCCAGCTGCGCACAGGACGAAAGCCTGCCTCTGGGGAGCCGGAGGGCTGACGGGGGTGGGGCCCGGTCGCAATCCTGGACACATTCTCCCCAGGGAAGGCCGGGCAGGGAGGGGACTGTGTGCTGTGGCCTGTGAGGCCCTCTCGGAGGCCCCTGGTTGGAGGGGTGTCAGCTGCTCCTCTTTCCCAAGGGGGGCATGCAGGAGCTCTCGAGGCACTGCTCACAGAAAGGGCCAGGCTCTGTCCCCTCACCTCTGTGCCGGCGGCCCGTCCATGATGATGTTGATCCACAGGATCTGCATGGCGTTAAGGGGGCTGGGCAGGTTGCACACGGTGGACAGCGTGATGAGGCTCAGGGCAGAGATGCTCCTGGGGACACAGGGCAGCCGTCGGCCCCGCCGCCTCAGCCCCAGTGCTCAGCGCCCCCCCCCCTCCACTCACGTGCTCAGCTGGAACCGCACAAAGTTCTTGATGTTGTAGAAAATTCCCTTCCCTTCTTCCACTGCACTCCTGCAAGGGATGAGGGCAGGAAGGCTGGGCCTGCAGTGGTGACCCTGAGCCACCTCAGCCCTGCGTGCACACCCTGCGCTTGAGCCTCGAGCTAGACCTAGCACCCTGCCCAGCACTCTGAGTGCTGAGTTCTTGGTTATCAGTTTGAGATAGCAAAACCAAGGAATTCTGAGCACTAGATCCAGGGGCCAGCGAGAGGAGCATGAGAAACCTCCCCCACTGTGTCTGCAGATGGCTCTGTGGGGTCACTCAGGAGTGCAAAACGTAACCCTATTTTCATTAAGAGTTTGCAAGAGATCTGAAAGTATACTGCTATATATTCACTACATTTTATGATTGTTAACTAAAGGAAGACATTGTTAGTGTTTTTATTTTTAAAAATTATTTGGAGACTTGGCGTGGTGGTGCATGCCTGTAATTCTAGCTTTTAGGAGGCTGTAAA
>NDGN011247625.1:0-15020 GCA_002564285.1 Tympanoctomys barrerae | reverse complement strand
GGAACAGCTGCAGCCAGCAGGGAAATCCTCACACATCCACAGGCACCTACAGGCAGCCACGGGGACTTACAAGAAGGAGAAGACGCCAGGGGAATGGTGTGCTTTGGATGATTTGAGTACCTGAACTTCTCAGCTCATCTTAGATGCCCAAGTCTTCCAGGAACTAACTACATTCTGAATGTCAGACTTGTTGGCCTCCAGAACTGGAATAAACTGGAAAGATTCTGACCCCACCCTAACACCTGATGCGCAGCTAGCCCAGTGCCTGGGTGTGGCTCCTGGAGCCCGATACCCATTACTAATCATATGTCAATAGTAGCTTGCAAAGAATCCAGTTTTTCAATACTAAAGGTAACCCGAGGGGCAGAGAAATGTCAAACCAAATGTTTAATAAAGTTGGTGCAAAATGCTCTAGGGATGTAATGTTAACTTTCAGACATAAATGGAGATGATATAAGAAGTAGAGAAAAGGAAGGAAACTATACTTTTTCACTATACACAGTGTATATGTTTGATTACTGAATAGAGATGTGAAATATGTACTAAATAATTCCTCTGAACAGCTCATTAGGCCTAATCCATCTCTGATTTCTCTGAGTCCATTAATTCTAAATCTGTAACTGCTCATACATACACGCATATTCACACATGCTCATAAAATGCAGCTTAATTTCACAATGCATTATCCTGGAAATGGCAACAGGTAGACCACAAATTGGAACTTATGCGTATTTTAAGTGTTTACAATTTTACGATGTGATACATGAAAATGATAAATAGTGGACTGGAGCTGGGCAACACTTCAGTTAGCAAACCCAGACCCTCTTGGCCAGAGTATATGAGATATGAGCCAGGCGCCAGTTAGGGGCTGGCCCCCACCCAGCAACCTGACAACCAGGATGGTTTCCACGTCTGGTTCAGAGGCATCTACACACGGAGAATAAAGTCAGTACAGGTGTTGGGGTTATTTGTCTTTATAGGATTATTAAATTCTCAGTTCCTAAAATTTGTGCTTTTGCCATCATTTGCTACTTAATTTCTGTAATAATTTTTACAAATGCTGCAAGCCCCAGATCCCTCTTTTATTAATGACTATAAATTCATTTTAACTGCTACATTAAGACATAAAATTTGGGATTTTATGTGATGGGATATTGTGTGATGTTTCTGTAAGTACACATATTTTATAAGGTATTTGGGTCACATTAAGTATTTCTGTTGCCTCAAACACTTGCCATTTTTTTGCAGTGAGATCCAAAATCCCTTCCTCTAGCTTTGTGAAATATGCAGTCCATCCCCGGGGTCTGCAGTCTTCCTACTGTGAAGTGGGGCAGCACAGCCCCCAGCCTGGGCCCCTGCATCCCCTTGCCTGCCTGCCACGCGCCCCCTCAGCTAGCAGGTGCTGCAGCCACCACAGTGTGTCTCACCTTCTGCCCCCTGGGGCTTGGCAGGCCCTTCCCCACTGTTATTATGGAATATTGCTATCTTCAAATTAGTTGTTTAGGTTGCAGACATAAGCATGAAAAAATGGTAAAACAAAAATAAAAGCTAAAAGAAATTAACAAGGAGGAGAAAAAAGATTAAGCATTAACTTCTTTCAGTAGACCAGCAGGAATGAATCAGCAGCACAACTATCCAGCTAGCCTGAATATATACGTAAATATATATTTTCCTTTACTTTCTTTTGTCCTTTTCCTTATTCCAGTTTCAAAATAAGATAGTAGGAGAGTAACAGTGTTTGGTACATTGTTTATTGTGAGCTTCAAAGTAGTTGCCCAGATTACCAGATACAGGCATGAAAAATTGATCAAGCGATATAAGTGCAAACCTTTCCAATGAACTAGTAGAAATTACTAGTATAGCTACCTCAGCTGGTGTGTGTGTGTGTATTTTTCCTTCCTTCTTTTCTCCTTTCCTCCATCCACTTTCTCTTTCTTTCTGAACATTTTCCTTACATTTCCCCAAATCAGCGGCACATCTTTGGTCTTCTTTCCTCTGTCAGCTTCTTACCCTCGGGAGCCAGTATGATGTCCACACACACGAGGATGATTTCAATTACGAGTATGGGCCCACGCTGTCTCCCCTTTTACAAAAGCACAGTTTCCATTTCTTCCCTTCAATCCCATTTCTTCCTTTATATCTCTTCTCCCTTCCTTCTCCCCTTCCCCAAATCTTTTACTACTCTTCCCATTTGAACAAGTTCTTCCTACTTCCTAAAATCTATACTCCATTTTGCTACATTTTTACACTTGGGTTTCTCACACAAGTGAAACAGTGCCACGTTTAAAGTTTTCTGGTTATTCCACCTAAGATTATGGTCTCAAGGTGCATCCATTTACCTAGAAATGACTCAAGCTCATCTTTCTTTAAGTGCAAAGCAGTACTCTATTATATATAAATGCTACCTTTGCTTCATCCATTCATCTTTTGATGGCAACATGGGCTGTTTCCAAGATTTAGCTATTGTAAATTATGTTGCTAGAGACATGGGTGGGCATGTATCACTGTGGCATAATGCCATCACACTTTCAGGAGACACTTAGAAGAAGAACACATGGGTCAAGTAGAACCTCTCATCTTGGACTTTTGAGGAATCTCCATCCTGATGACCATAATGGTTGTACCAGTTTACACTCCCACCAACTACAGACAAGGGTTTCTTTTTCCCCACATCAGCCTCAGTGGTGTTCATTTGTTGACTTTTTAATGATGGGCACTCTTTTGGAATCTCGGTGTTTCTTTTAATTTGCATTTCTCAAATGTTGGGCATTTTTTCATATATTTATTGACCTGTTTGTATTTCTTCACCTGAGAAGTATTTGCTCATTTTTGGATTGGGACTGTAAATTTGAGATGTCAATTTCTTTGAGTTCCTTATATGTTCTGGCTATTAGTCCTCTGTCTGTGGAGTAGCTGGCAAAGCTGTCGTCACTCTGCAGTTGTGTTTCTTCGCTCTGTTGCTGGCTTCCTTTGTTGCACAGAAGGTTTTAATTTGATGTGATCCCAGTGCTCATTCTTCGTAACATTTCCTGCATAACTGGGGGGTTGTTTCTAAAGTCTGTGCCTACACCTGTGTCTTCAAGAGTTTTACCTGTTCTATCTTCCAGCAGATTGTCTCTGTGGAACGTCTAGATCTTTGATCCATTTCGTCTCCTGACCCATACTTTACGTGCAGCCCATAGTTCCCAACCGCACGCACTAGGTGTTTACTTAGTCACTGGTAGCTGCTAGCTGCTAGAGTACAGCCATGCGGAGCATGCAGGGCTCAAGGCCACCGAGAGAGCCCCGCAATGGGCCGAAGGACGACTGGCGCTCCATTTGCCCATCCTGGGCCTGCAGTGAGTGATGGCCTCGGCCTGGTGAGGGAAGGGCGCCCGTTCCAAGGTGGTCAGTGCAAGCTGCACATAAGGAAATGACAGTGTTTTCCTCATGTGTACAAGCTACAGGCCCGGGCTCCATTCACTAACTATCCAGTAAAGATCTGGGGAGACAGCTCAATGGGCTAAGTGCCTGCCTCGCATGCGCAAGGGCTGGGGCTCAGCACCACATGCCGCACAGGTCCCCCCCACATACACACACCATGCCGGCCACCAAAACCTGGCATAGTGGCATAATGCCTGGAATCCCAGTGCTGGGGAGGCTGGGACAGGAGGATAACTATGAGTCTGAGCTGCATAGTGAGACCCTGTACGAAATACACTAATAAAGATTAAAAATTAATTAACTATCCAATGAGAGGAACTCAGCTCTCCAAAACAGTGCCTAGCTCAGAGGTGAAGCAGAGTAAATGCCACTGAATTAGCATGAACAGCCTTCTCCCTCAGCTTCTGCAGCGCCGACTCTGCCTGGCAGACCACCCGCCCAGGATTCTATGTTTTCATTCCTTCTACCGCTCTTTCCCAAGCTGCACCAGCAACAAGCCCAATGTCTCATTTTCTCCAACAATCTGAACTCTGGCACGGGTTTTCTCTCCTTTGTTTTCCAAATTTTTAAGAACAAGCCTACAAATCATCCTATCTGTCTCTTTTCTGGGCATCACTGAAAGCACTGAGTATCTCTAGCAGAAAGGTTACACCAAGTAAGCCTCCAGCCGTTAATGAGCCATTTGTCATCTAAGACGCATTCCCACTAATTACAGTGTGTCACTATTCTACCCATTATGGATATGTGCTAATTTGCTTCAAGGTAAAACTTGTCCTTGTCACTGGCTTCGGTGGCCTTGCAGAGTAAAGCAGACATTTTATTTGGTCAAGAGATGTAAGGAGTGAAGCAAGTGAAAATCAAACATCTGGGGCTTCAGTTTGAAAAGGCCACAATTTTCACATTCAGACACGTGCAAGAATCACCCAAGGCTGCCAAGAAATTTTAATAAGTACAGAGATTTTAAATGAAAAACATATCTGTATGCTAGAACTCATAATAGCCAAGTGTTGAGTTACGCGGGATGATGGTAGATACCATAACAAATGAACTCCACAATCTTCAAGGCTTCATTTTCCATTGTGTGGTGATCTGATAAGGTTCCTGTTCAGCTGGTGGGTGGGAGTGGAAGGTCAGCGAGGTGTCTTCATTCAGCAACATGAGAGATGGTGGGCTGCCACAAGGAGCACAGGAAGCTGTGGACATGAGTACCCAAAGGGCCCAAGACGCGTCCTAGTTACGTTCTTGAACACTGACACAAAACACCCCCAACACACAAGTGAAAGGAGGAAAGCTTTACTTTGGCCCAGAGTTTGTGGAACTTTGGGATCAGCATCAGGTGGCACAGCAGCAGGACACCACAGAGCAGAAATGGCTCGTAGCAGGGCAGGCAGGGGGCAGCGAGCAGGCCTTCAGTGTTCCCCTGGCTGTTCCACCCAGGCTGCAAACCTGCTGACTGGAGCAGCCTTCACCAGGCTGGGCTCCCCATCCCCCACCCCCAGAAGGACACTAACCCAACCAGCGGGCTAATCAGATGATCCCATCCTTAGCCTATATTCGCACACTCTTAATCCACATTCTCACAACCCAAACACGTCTGCTTCACTCTCCCCACCGCCTCTGCAAAGGCCCATTCTGAGCCAGGAGCCTCCGCAGGAGTATCTAGACCCAGGCCCTCGCGAGGAGGAGAGCCAGATGAATGCTACAAGGAGGGTTTTCAAGAGCGGATCTGTATGATCTTTTCGCTCACATTGCTTTCTGTAGAAATGTCACATGGTCCCACCCAAATTCAAGAGAGATTAGGAAATGGTCTAGATTTGTGCCTACGGAAAATAAATAACTTAAATAAATTTTGAACAGCTGAAAATCTCTTCCTCAAAAGTAAAAACTGACCTAAGCAGCCCGTCCATGTTCCCCTCTGCAAACTCTAGATGGGAAACTAGGGTCTGGCCTGCTCATTTCTGACCTCAAGGACTAACAGTCAGGACCAAAATCCAGGTCATCCTGGCACTTGCCCACGAGTCACTTTCCAAAAGCAGTGACCCTCCTGGAGGGTCTTCAAACCCACTCCACCCCAAGACACCCCAAAAGTACGGGAGCGCCCACAGGAGCCCAACACCCACACGGAGGGGCTGTGCTGTGCGCGTCCACAGCCGGCTCACAGCACAGCCACGCGGACTGCTTCTACTGCTCCGCAGCAGACACAGGCCGTGCTCAGCGCTTCCCTCCCTCGGACGCATTCGTGATGCATAATACAGACAGGGAACCAGGCGCTCTTCGGATTATTCCACGCCACACTGAGGCTCAGCATCCTAAGAGTAGGACCTGCAGACGGCGATAAACTGAGGCACACCACCGTTAATCCCTGTGC
The DNA here is from genome assembly GCA_002564285.1 of Tympanoctomys barrerae. NCBI lineage: Eukaryota > Metazoa > Chordata > Mammalia > Rodentia > Octodontidae > Tympanoctomys > Tympanoctomys barrerae. The sequence continues at coordinate 9,229 of NDGN011247625.1, read as the reverse complement.
TAGTCTTCCACTCCCACACCACACCTGGTGACAGAGACAGAATTTGAACCTGGGAAGGGTCTGATTCCAAGCTCTGTATTTAACCGTTACAGTCCGTGGTACGGTTCTCCTAAGAACTAAAGCTTAAAATAAAATAACGGACACCAAATAATTTGTTGTATTTCAGGCTCACGGTCTGACTGCTGTCTAATTGCTGCTCCTTTGCCTTTTCCCCATGGCTGTAGGCCTTGGGTTAGAAACTAATCCTTATTCTCCCTCTTTATTAGATGTTCTATAAAACTCCTTGTAAAAGTATGTATTTAAAGGCCCTTTAGACTCCACAAGTGCAGACTTTATGAAGTGTGTCGCGCTGCCTGGCGACATCCTGCACCTTCCACTCCTGACCTAGAAGGCAAACCCCGTGCCAGCTCTCAAGCCCCCCCCCACTTGTACAGGGGCACAATAATACCTGAACCTGGGCCAGGGCAGAGTTATACCAGTTTCCTCATTCAAGTAAAAGATAAACAATTCTTACTCTTAATAGCCTACTATTATTCCTAATAAATGTTTCATTCACTCTACAAATATCCCTTACTATAGCCCATGTTCCAAGCAGTAATTTAGTCACTATAAATGAGAGCAATAAACTCAGTGGCCTGGTGGATCGTACATGCTAGGAAAAGAGGCAATAAATAAGGAAGAGATAAATAAATAACAGACTTTTCCAAGTGTGAGGAGCGCTGAAGAAAAATTACAAGTAGGGAAGAATGAATAAAGTGACATGGGCCTGGGGCAAGGTATGGCCATTTCAAATGGGATAATGTGCTAAGCATTCTTCTGGGGGGTAGCAGACGTATGAATTCTACATGGTGTCTAATCATGCAGCAAGGGAGCGGATCCCTCAGAAGGGACGGACTTGGAGGGTTCCAGGGACAAGAGGGACATTCGGTGGGCAGCATCCTTTTGGCTGTGACAGCAATGACAGAAGGGACAGACAGGTAACAGCTGATTAAAAAATCTCTCAGGCCGAGGAAATGCTTCCATTTGTTGCTGAACTGGAATATAACTAAGAGCCGCTGCTGGGCTTTAAGCACAGAGTCCTGTACTCTGATTTATGCTTTTAGGTAACAACTCAGACTACTTGATGGAAGTGGGATGAGATGACACCAGAATAGACCAAGAGAGATCGATAGTGGCAACTTGGCTGGGGAGGTGGCATTCACAATGGTAACAAGTGGTCTCATGGAGGGTATCTCTTAAATAATACAAAGAAATCAGTTTTACATTTGGATTAGATGCCGTACAGGGGAGATAAATGCATCAATAAATGTCTGCTGGGCTTTGGGCCTGTGCAACTAGATGGATACTGAAGGCAAACTAAAGGGCAGGACTGAGAAAGGAGAACACTGGCGATGGCTGGATGTGAGTCCCATGAGACTGCAGTCAGGAGCACCAGCTGGGAGGAATCCAGTTGGAGATGTCACTTCATTGCAACTGTGGCTCTGTGGCTCACTGTGGGATAGCCAGCATGGGCGTCCAGAGGGCCACGCTCAGGAGGGGGAGGAGACGGCTACAGCACGGAGTGCCCGAGACACATGGCGCTGGGGCGTGGGCGCTACTGCTACCGGAAAGGCTAGGAAGGATGGAGAAAATAATGTTCAGAAGACACAATGAATAGCAAAGAGAATTACCTGCCTGCTTTTCAGGCCTCATGATGAGCAGGGCATGGGACAAAACTGCCACTGTTGTGAGGACTCTGCAAATAGAAATAACCCAAGGGAACAGCTATATTTCAGCTGCAGGAAGAGAAGAAAACAAAAAATGATGGGTACATTCAGAGCACAGACTTGGGTAGGCAGGGCTTTGCTGGTGATGGACCATGAACTCTAAAAGTGGAGAGGTCTGGGGGTGAGGGGGAGGTTGGGAGGGGGCCTGAGTTTCAGATACACAAGACATTGTGGTGCCTAGAATCTTCAAGAGGACATATGGCCCAAGAGTGGAGATTTTTGTAGTCATTGGGTGGCGGTTGTCCTGTGGATCTCTTAGGAGAAAGAGAACAACCAACCTGAACTGTACATCTACCACCAAGCAGCCCTGTGATATCGGTCATGGAGAAGCTGGAGTCTGGCTGGGAAGAGAGGGTCTTCTTAAACGCATGCCACACTCACACCTCTGCTCAGAGGATGGCCATAGCTACCACGGTGGGGACAAGGCAGTCTAACCAGGCCTTTCTGTAGTCCCATATGAAGATGATTATTTGGCAAAGATTCGCTGTTCAAAAATACATAAATGAACCAGCTTCCTAGGCCTGACTAAACGGACTACCGAGCCTGACAACCGAAAAGGCGAGAATGTGGTCCTTGCAGCTCTGGGGACCACAACATGCAGGAGGCCACACCCTCTGGAACTGTCTGGAGATTCTTTGTCTTTTCCAAGCTCTTGGCTGTTTGCTGGAAATGTGGCATACCCTGGCTCCTGGTGCCTCGCTCAGCTTCTGCCTCCACTGCCAACGTGGCGCGCTGCGCATGTATCTTCTCTTTCTCTGCATAGATTTTTTGTAAGGACATCCACCACATCGCCTTAAGAGCTCCCCTACTCCCATATGACTTCACTGTTATTCACTGAAGATCAAATGGTACTAATCCCAAACTCCAAAACCAAGAATGCTACAATATTCAAAACATTTTTCAGCACCACATGACACTACAAGTATATCCCTGGCCTGGGACTACCTTCTCTAAATGGAATATTTCTTTTTTTTTTTTTTTTTTTTTTTTTTTGCGGAACCAGGGATTGAACTCAGTAAATGGAATATTTCTGAAGAAAAAAAGAAAAAAAGAAAAGTCAACAACATGAGGCTTTATTTCATATGCAGTTATTTAAGATATTATATAAAAATTACCTTCAGACTATGTGTATAAAGTGAATACAAAACACAAATGAAGTTTATGTTTAGATTTGGGTCCTAGTCCCAAAATAGCTCATTATAGGTACACAGGTAGTCTAAAATCTGGGGGAAAAATACTTCTGGCCCAAGCATTTTGGATGTAACACATTAAACCTGAATATCTGCGATGGCCCCATTTCCAAATGAGGTCATCTTTAGACAGAAGGTAAAAAGGTTCAGACTTTGACCAATATTTGTGCTGTGCGCGTGTGCGCGTGTGCGCCAGGAGGAGGGTCCTACGCAACCCACAACACTGCAGTGATCCTATCCCAGTGCTCACATATAACAACTGATTAAATTTTAAAATTTGCATATATTCTCTTTCTAACTCATAGGTTCTGATGGGTTGGAATTGTTTTAGATTGAGCTCTCCTGGTGTGTAGATTTGTCCAACGATGATTATTCTGAGAGTGGGAGCATTTTTCCACTCATCCACTACATTACAGTCTGTCTGTAAGCCAGAGAAAATCAAGAGATTATTTTCACACAAACACATCTTCTTTGCTTCCGTGGGGCCAACAAAGCTTTGTCTGGAGGTTGATTTCAGTTCCGTAATTTCCCATCAGGCTGCTGCTTAATGCTGTTTTCATTAAAAATTCTATTTTTTTAAAAAATCCATCATCAAGATTGTAATATTAATTTATATGTTCATTTTATAAGACAAATCTCACTATCCAAAGGCTTTCTAAGCCAAAACATTTCACTCTGAGAAGACAGCAACTTGGCCAGACACGCCCAGATGAATTCAAACAACTCAACCAAGTGATCTGGAGAAGCTGCCCCACAGATGGAGACAGGAACGTGCAATAGGTTAGTATATTTAAACTAATTTTAGCCTTTTTGCTTTGGGTTAAATTGGAAAGAGCTTCCTATGGTCTTTTCTACTGGCGAATCCTGAAGTGAATCTCTAATGTCAAGGTTCCTGTCTCGCCCAGATTTACCGAGGAGAGACACGGATAGATACGAAGAAGCTTCGTGCTGGTTTTCCGGATCAGCATCTCACATCACCACCACCCGTGCCTGCTCCCTAACGGCAGAAGATGTGAAAGAGGAAAAAACAAAACCAAAGAATATTAAGGCTGATAGGGCCTCGGAGACCCCTGCCAAGGGACAGCGTCCGAGCCCCACCTCGGGAAGCTGACATGAAGGACAATCAGCCCACCAAGGAAAATGGGAGGGAGCTCACTAGAGTCCGCACACGAGTTCCTGATAACCTACTTCACAGAGTGTTCTATATGTTTTTTTTTTTTTCCTGGTGGGAAATTCATCTTCAGAGCCATGAACTGTCATAACTTGCTATGCAACAATCTTGTTAGAAAAAGTGAAAAGATATCTTTCTTCTCACTCTCTTTCAGAAATCACATATCCAGAAATGACTTGAACTAAAGAATATTGCTACAATCTAGACAGATTTATAGGATAAAGCATCAAAAAAATAAACAAAGCACAATACCCACGGACAAAGGAGTTTCTCTGATGACAGAGCTTTTGAAAGCAAGACACCCATCAAGAGTGGCGACAAGATGTTAAAGCAACTACAGTTCATAATGAAATTGCTAACGCATGCATACTGTGAATCCTTGTGCGCATGTGCACACGCCCATCTATGGGCATATACACACATAACATATGCACATACATGGGAACAAAGAAAATTATAGCACACTAAACTACGTGCCCTAGTTCATTTTAGCCTGTAGCAAAACTTGGAGGTAGGTAATAACTTCAGTTGGAAGAAACAGGTTTAAAATGTTGCCCGCAATCACGTAAAGGCACGTACCTCAGCCAGTTCTAATGGACTCTCATCTCCCAATCCTTCTTCCTCTCAGAATGTAAGTCAGAAGGCCCCATTTTTGGAGACCATTTCTGCGCGGACTGTCCTCCCCCTAGGCTTTTCCACTGCCACAGCTTATACATACACTTTGAAATTACCCCAAAAATCCTGTAAATTCTTGGTTTCCTAAACATAGCATTGTTTGGCTGTCACTATGATATTGATGGTAGTATTTATCATCATCACTGGTTATCCCAAAGCCTGCTCATCTACACACCAACCTCATCAGCCTGCTCGGGAGGAAGCAAAAGGACCTCAGTAGAGAGATTCAACCAAAAATAAATATTTATACTTATTATATGTTTTAATATTTTGCAAGAGAGATATGACTAGTCTTGTCACTAATATCCCACACACTAAAAAGCAAAGGAGGGGAGGAAGAGGAGGAAGAAGGAGTGAGGTCCCAGGCCCCCCATGCTGCCCCAGGGCCATCATATCCAGAGACACAGGTGGTAGAATCCTTATAGAATTGCTTCCACCTAGATTTGGTCAGGAGCTTATTACAGAAAAGAACATGGAAATGTTGAATACATTGTGAAGGCTCTGTAGGACAGTCCAAGATGACTGATACCTAATGCAAAAGGCTGGTGGAGCTAGGAAAAGTCTTCCTTGGAGCAGAAAGGAGCTGCCTTGGGACCCTTCGAACAGGGGCCACTTGAGACCAGCAGGGCCTCTGCAGCTCTATCATCAGCCACATGCCACACTCTGCACTCCAAGCCCAACACAAGAAGGCCTCAAGCAAGGATCTTCTTGTACATCAGGACAGGATGCAACAAGGGGCCCCAGGAAAGAAGAAGATGATGGATAGAACAGCACGAATATGCTGATACAAAAAGGAATATCCTAAAAACCAGACACAACTGATTGCCAGGCCCCGTGATCCTTCTGAGCCTACGATGTGGGGAAAGGCCTTCCGTTATGACTTGGTTTCCTAATCTGTGCAATCAGAATGATAATTTTATTTCCCTCAGAGTGCAAGAGTGAGGATCAACTGAGGTGGCTGCTCAAGTGCTCGGCACATGGCCCCTGGGAGCCACAGCGGCATCCTGAGAGCGCAGGCTTTGGTGTAGACAGAACAAGCAGGTAAGACAGCAGCTAGAGGCACGTGTCAGCTGGTTTTACTGGGAGCATTTCAGGCCAGCAAGGTGCTCCTGCACTTGGTAGGAAAAAGCAGCCCTCCTCGGGCACATGCAGCCCCAGACTGGTGCGCATGACTGTGCTGGCCTGTGCTCTGGATAGCTGCACCTTCCCCCTCCTGCAGAAGGCATCTGTGTGCAAAGTGCTCATCACCACCATCATCACATGTGAAACAGGCTGTCAAACTCCTTAGTCCCCGTGATCTTCTCAAACTCCAAAACACAGTGGTCTCAAAGGAGGACAAGGGGGAGCTATTTCTGTGAAGCAGCAATGGCGTAGGTGAGGGGTAACAGCAGTCTGGGCTGTCTCCCTGTGCCATCCACTGGGCTCAGTGATGACTGGCATACTCCTGCTCCTTCTGCCCCACGGATGGTTGAGTTTTTAGCTTTCCCATTTTAGCTTTTGGCTCCTCCACCAACTCAGTGTGCTTCCAGGAGCCTCCCTCTACAGGCCCATCTGCCCATGCTCCTCAGAGCCGCGGGCCGCCAGCTGGATGGCTGGTGGGCACCTGGGGTGAGCACGCAGCGGTCGGTGCTGGAGTGGCAGAGCAGTTGGTTCCTGAGTGGCGCTGCTGCTCTGAAGGAGCGGACTCATAAACAGCCGATCAATACATCCACCATAAGACAACCACTGCCAGGGGACTCTACAAATAGTGAGGCCAGGTAGAGAGGTCTGCTCGTGCCCCTCCTCCTGCTGAAAAGGCTGATTTCCCTCAGGTCTCCCTGGGGTTGCATGTATCATCAGGGAACAGCATTTCTTCAAAGCAGAAGGACTGGATTGGGAATGACCTGGCAGGTAGGAGGCATGTGTCGCAGCACAGCTGTTGAACAGCAGACAACCAATACGGTTTGTGCGCTGGACAAAAAAAAAGGTCAGTGTGTTATGTGTGTTTGCAACTTGCCAAATGACAGCTCTGCAAGAACAACCTCACACAGCTTCATGACCAGGGCAAAAGCAACAGTGACCCAGTGCAACATCCGTGGCAAGAGCAACACAAGCCAATCAGGAAAATGGTCCAGAGGAGGGCAAGGAGGGAAGACAGTGACTCGGCACCACAGCTTCATTTCTTCCTGCAGGAATATTTATGAGCACCTTCTGAGCCCCAGACGCTAGTGAAACTGTGAGAAGCCAGGAAATGGACCTGCTCTCAAGGACTTTACAGCCACACTGTGGACTCAGGCCACACAGAGACCCTCTAGTACGACTTCAAGTACAGGTGGCCACTATGAAGGGAAAACTCAGGACGGTGAGCCGGTGGGAAAGCGGAGCAACAGCCAGGGACAACTTGGACTGGAGGGTCAGGAGAGGTCTCCGTGGGAGGAGTCCCCTCGAGACCAGGGCAGAACAAGCAGCAGCTGTCTACAGCATAATCTCTGGATGGTACAGTCTGGGATGCGGGTGTCCCCAGAGTGGGGTGATGAGAAGAAAGCCTCTGTAGCGAGAATAAGGCTTCTGCGCTCATGACACAGAAAGAGAGCTTCAGTGTTTACAAAGAATAAAAAAGGAAAGGGTAGGAGGACAGGCGCTCAGACTCGGCGGCTGCACGTTACAGCCAAGCTACATACTTAGCACCAGAATGCAAACCCAAGGCAGGCACGGCTCTCCCGTCAGAAGACTGAGCATGATGGTAAACATTTCGCAATCCTGGCTGCTCGGGAGGCTGGGCCAGGAGGATGACAATTCAGGGTAAACCTGGGTAAGTTAGGGAGACCCGGTCATCACTTGGTGGTGAAATGGTTCTAGATTGGATCCCATGCACTGGGGTGGGGGTGGGTGGGTGGTAAGAGCTTACAGCAGCTGCAGGACTGACAGAAACCCAGTCTCCTTAGAAAAGGAAACATTACATGCTTCGGGTAACATATACTCAGGGCTGTCAGTTTTGAAATTTGGAAGGAGACTCTGGGTCTGCTCAAGTATAAAAACCACATTATTCTGTTGCTTGTGTGTCGCCATAATAAAACACAACCTTAATCTTGTATACAAGTCAGACTTTTTATTTTTTACTCATCCCAGAAAAAACAACATCATTTATTCCCAGAGCCTACAGTCTAGACGTATGACAGAAGGTACAGTGCAGCCCCCGACACTCACTTACCCAGGAAATAATTCACTTTCCTAGTGGCTGTTTCATCCAGGGACTCTCTGAGACTCAAAATTATTGAGTAACACCAGCTACTCAGAGCAAAGATCTCCCACTGAAGCACACCCAGGTGTGGGCCTCCAGGCTTCGAGGCAGACTTCCGGGCAGCCTCCCAGTGCCAGGCATCTGTCTGGGAGCAGAAGGGAGCCCTAGGCTCTGACCAGGAGTGCAGTGTGCTGCCCAGAGTCCTTCTCCCCGCTGCCCCCCTGCCAGAGCCAGGTCCACTCTGCAGCTCAGGGCTCAGGCCCCTTCCTGAAAGGACCCCTCCATAAATGATGTGGGGAGCGCTGCTGAGCAGTGAAGTGCAGCAGCAGAGAAGAACAGTAAGGAGCTGCAGTTAATACTGGTGGGGTAGTTTTGTTTAGGTTTCATTCATCTCCTTGGTGACAACTGCTGTCCCCAGGACTCAGGGCATGACAACGCCTGGCCTCAGCTTGCTGAGGTCTCCTCTCAGCCTAACCCAGAAAGACAGACCTACAAAAATGTTGTGAAACAGGATGCAAATCAAATTGAGTAGGAAGCCATAAAGTATCAGTGAGAAGGTGGTGGACGTGGAATTAACAGCAGTGAACAGGCCTTGAGGTATCTAAGAAAAGATGAGGGGCAAAGCAAAGTCCCAACCCTGTGCGCCTGTTACTTGCCACTGGTGTGATTTTATTTTAAGACTCTTCTTTGGGCCTCGACTTCCTCATCTGTAAAATGGGGATCATTAATTCCACTTCAAAAAACTGTGATGATTGCGTGTTGCTATGGACATAACACAATGTGTACACAACTGACCAATAACTGACACTACTACTTATTTTATTATCATTATTGTTACTAGTGCCTCTTAATTGAGCTTCAAAGCTTCCTTTCTGTGCCACCTAAATCAAGCGATGTTAACTCTCCCTGCCTTGGTTTACCTATCTGTGAAATAAAGCCAGTATCGGCAGCATCACCATAGGATTATTGCTAATGTTAAATGTTAATATTAAAAACACTTTAATACAGCCTAACACATAACGAGCTCTCAGCAAATGTTGACCGTATTGTTCTTGCAGACTGTTATTTTTTTTTATTTTAAATTATTTGTGTGTGTGTGACCAGCTCAGCCCACCAGGGGGCGGGGCTGGCTCGCATGCGGTGCACCATGGTCCCTGTGCTTTGCTAAGCTTGTTCCAAGTAGGTGCTTTAGACCACTGAGCCATCT
>NDGN011247594.1:0-12307 GCA_002564285.1 Tympanoctomys barrerae | reverse complement strand
GGGGGAGGACGAGGAGTAGGAGAATGAAGACAAGGAGGAGGAGGACGAGGAGGAGGAGGACAAGAAGGAAAAGGAGGAGGAGGAGGAGGAGGAACAGGACATTAAGTGAAGGCTGGCCTCCCAGCCCTGCTGCAGACATGCCTGGAGTTACAGCGTCCTCTCCCTCTCTGGTCACTGCAGCCAAGACCAGGAGGAAAGTGGCTCAACCCTGGGCCGGCCAGATGCTGTAGATAACTGGGGGGCTGGAGGTGTAAGTCAATCATGAGTACATAGAGGCCATGCATACCCAGCAGGCCATGCAGCACTGTGTGGGATGGTTGTCTCAGGGCTGGGGCAATTTCTCAGCAGAGGCAGCTGGATCCTGATGGGGAGTCTTCTAGGTAGATGGAATCACCTCTGCAATGAATGGACCCTGACCTTGAAACTTGATCCTGCAGAGAGTTGTGCTGGGGTCTCTCTTTGAGGGCTGGGCTTGGCCAGATCTGTGCTCCTCTGTGAAACTCTAAGTGGCCCAAGTTTGGATTAAAGCTGAGGTTGGAGGATCCCAAGTTGAAACACAGTTGGCAACTTAGTGACTTATAGGACCCTACCTTGATATAAAAGTATAAAAGGGCTGAGGCTATAGCTCAATGTGAAGGCCCTGAATTCAATCCTCAGCACTACCAAAAACAAAAACAAAACAACAAAGTTTGGCCCTGTCCCAGAGGGCAGCTGAGCCCATGTTCTGTGTCACTCTTTCCCCTATACAAGCTGACCCTGCCACACAGCTCTTAGGGGTAAGCCCAGAGAATTCTGGGAAAATGTCTGTCTTGTCTTATTCTACCAACCACAAGTTGGTGACCCTAAGCTTGTGTCTTTACTAACACAACTTGCCCTGCACATCCTGGGATACACCCTTAGGTGCAAAAGCTCTGGCAGTCAGGAGCAGATGGCATGGGGCTGCTTGTGTGAACTCAGTTACACGGGCGTGAGCTTCACACCTGGTTAAGCCATGCACTTCTGAGTGACCCTGAAGACACCTACCTCATTCACTGTGCCTAAGTGTCAAAATGGGAATAGCAATAGTGCCCACTCAGACATTCATGGGAGTTAAATAACTAATTTCAATATGTACCCTATCATTAGTTGGTATATTACAGAAACCAGAGTGGAAAAGCCATTAGAAATCAATAACCACCTCTTCGTCCTGCAGATGGCTCCTGAGACCAGACAAGAGGAGCAGAACCTGTCATGATAGTGGTCATGACCGAGGCCTTGTCCTACCCAGCCTGCCTATGCACCCTCCCACCTACCCTGTCAGGAGTCTGGTAGACATGTTTTTTTCTGAGAGAAGTCAAAACACCCTGGTTACCCACTATCCAATGAAAGTGTGGCAGAAATCTCACTTCTCTGAGAAAGTCACACCAACTTTGAAAGCATTTGCAGGTGTACAGATACTGTGTATAAAGCAAAAAGTCTAGAAAATGAGCCCAATTGCATACAGTGCAAATACTCAGGCTCTGTGTTCTTTTGGCATGGTGAATATTGCCCCCTGTGTGTGCCAGTGTTGTCAGACAGACAGACAGATAGACAGATGAAGTATAAGTAAATAAATAAATAAATGAAAAATATAGGTAGATAGCAGACATACACAGGTAGGTTGGTAGGTTGGTAGGTAGATAGATAGACAGGTAGAGATAGATAGATAGATAGATAGATAGATAGATAGATAGAGCATAAATGCAAGCTGGATTGTCTTGGGAGCTACCCAGGAGGTGGACAAGGCATACCTCAGAGTAAGTCTGGGCCCCTCCTGGACCTGTGACCTTGGATCATCTTCTGGCTCCTTGCTGCCTCCTCTCTGGTGTTGTTCCCTCCTCTGCTTCTTTGTTATCATGAACTGTGCTTCCCCGCCTTGCCACCCCTTTCCACCATGGTTTTTTTTTTTTTTCTATGCAGCCAGCCATACATGGACTAAATCCCTGGAAACCATGAGCCTAAACACGCCTCTTCTTCTTGATGGAGGTTGGGCATCGTGTCTCAGCAATGTGAAACCTGATGTAGAGAGACAGATAGATGGATAGAACAGAAAAGTGACTGATATAATAGTGTTAGCGTTCCAGCGTTATAACAAATAACTGAGGTAATCACTTTATATAGAGAAAAGTTTCATTTTGGCAGCTTTCAGAGCAAGATCAGTTGACACCATTGCTTTAGGTCTATGATGAGGTAGACTTCACAGCAGACACACACAACAAAGCAAAAAGGCTAACTAACTTTCTGGCTGGGAAACAAGGAGGGAGGAAGAAGGGATGAGGTTCTTCAGCCCCTTTCAGAAGTGTGATCCCTGTGTTCTAAAGACTTCCCATAAGGATCCACCTCCTACAGGCTCCACTGCCTCCTGGTGGTGCCATGGATGAGGATCAAGTCTCTGACACATGGGACTTGGGGTGTAATTAACCACTCAGAGACTATGATGGGTGAAATGATGGATGGATGCAGGGGAGGTGGAATGGAAAGCTTTAGATAGCATGTGGAGTTGGTCCAGGTGTCCAAGTTCCGAGCATGACGTAGGAGCTGCAAGCTAGGGTGTGGACTGTGGATTGCATTCAGAGTCACTAGGACAAGTGGGCAGGAAAGAGGAACACAGCATGCTGGGCTAGGCAGAAGCTCAACAGAAGACAGGAAAGTTTTGTCAATCTTGCCGACAAGGGAAGTTGCCCATCTATGATCTCCTGGGCCCTGGGACTGCTCTCTGGCTGCTAACCTACTGGATTCATTTGCAGGGCTGACCTAACTAGAAATATTTTCTGGTCTGCCTACTTAGGGGCATAGTGTCACGCATTCCCCTGGCAGATTTTGGAATCCATGTCTGGACCTGGGTGAACATGCTGAGGGCTTCACTCTTCCTTGTCATCCTGCTTTGACCTTGAAGTCCTGATATCAGGCTCAGTTCTCCTGTTTGGGGACAGAGCATGCACATTTGGGGGTACTGAAAATAAAGTTGTGCTAGTATCGGTGAGACATGTGCAGAAGCAACATGTGCCTCTGTTCCTGGGTCCCATGCTTGGAGGGAAGCTGAGGTGTCAGTGAGCCAGCCCCATGGAGTCCTGAGGGCACAGAGAGTACCACCTCTAGGAGTGGTCTACCTTCAACTGAGTGACCTATTCTGTGCTGATTGGATAGAGGCTTCCACACTCCTAGAGATGATTTCCTGTAGCTAGGAAAAGGCAAATCAATCCCTGATGATGAAAGCAAAGGTGACTTAGAGTGACTGAGGGGAGGGTTTCACCCACTGTGAATGTCAAGGGGTGGTGACTACTTCAGATTAGCTTCTGATGAGCCAGGAAGAAGAGGCCATGCAGAGTAGGGAAGGACCCATGGGGAAGAGGCCTCTGAGGACATGACCACAGTGAACAAAGGCAAGGCTGAGCGAAAGTGTCCTGGGCAATCTGGTGCTTGGGCTTTGGGAGCAAAAACCATATGTGAGTCCTCAAGTGGATCCGAGACAAGCAAGAGTCCAGGCCTGCTCAACCAAGTCCAGGAGGGGACTATAGAAGAACTTGGCTGCCCCCCACTGTCCAAGGCCCTTTCACATAGCTGGTCAATGTCCTTCTCCATATTTTGGCATATTTTATATAAAAGAGGCTCCCAGCAGCTGAAACTTTCTGAAGGTAGAAAGTAGAGAGATGGGTACTCAGCAGATATTCAATAAGCATCTGATGCATGCAAGTGAGGAAGGATGAACGAGGAGCCAAAGCAAAGGCCCATGGCATGGGGATTCCTCCAAGTTGGGGCCCTTGGCTCAGGCCTCTGGCCTCCTGGGCCTGAGGAAAGTACACCCCTTAAATAGGAACTATCTCTTGGTGTTCTCCTGCCTCTTTTCTGGGTGCCTGATAACTAAGACCAGCAAGTGCTCCTCTAGATCCTTCCAACTTCCCAGAAACTCTCTTACCCTTCCTCTAAAACTTTCTTAGGACTGACCAATTTATTGTCATCTCTGTGCTCCATTGTGGGTTTGGCCCAAGTCCAGAACTTTTTGCTTCCTTCTTGGGTCTTTTTTTAGAAAGAGAGAAAATAGACTGAAAACCTCCCCAAACTCAACCTGAGTCTTGACCTTACATTAAGTCGAAACCCCCTAAGCTCTTGCTCACTGTAGCTGGAAAAAATCTTAGCTGTCCCCATATGAGACCACATAACGGGGAAAAATTTCCATCCTCATGAGCCACACACCTACCTTCTCAGTGTACCCAGCCCACATGCCTCAGGGACCCAAGCCAAAGGGTGGCCCAACTAAGGACATACCCCCTTGGCCTTGTGGAAACAGAGGAGGGTGAGTGGAGAAGGTGGGGAAGTTGGGAGTGACTGAGCCAGGTAGGGTGGGGCAAGAAAGACAGGAGAGGCACAGTGTGGTCCAAACTTTCAAGTATCAAATAACATGACCAAAGCTGCCTTCTTTGCTCCCTTTTCCTCTGAGCCAGTTTGCTGGGCACCACAAGGTTCTTTTCCAAAGGATAGGGTTTCCTGTTCTGGTCTTCCTATTTATGAATGGACCCCCAAACGTAGAAACGCAGCAAGCAAAACTGTGCTTTTATTTTATTGTTCACCTAGAAACAGCACCTAGAGCTGTATCTTCCAGAATATTCCATGAGGCTTTTTCCCCTGACTCCTCCCAGCGGCTACACCTTCTGTGAATGTTCCTTGTCTGCATGGGCCCCTCTTCCACCTGTTCTTTGGGGACCACTGCTGGCCTGCTCAAGCAGTGCTTCTACCTGATTCCACAGAGGACTGTGTTAATTTTCTTGTTGTTGAGACAAAATACCCAACACACAAAGTTAAAGGAGGAAAAGCTTATTTGTCTCGCAGTTTATAGAGGTTTCAGTCCATAATTGGCTGGTTCCAAGGCAGGGGGCACATGGCAGAAAGGCAACAGTTCACAGCAGGCAGAAGATGGTAAAAGCAACAAGCGACCTTAACAGCACCTTTCCGTCACTTTTATCTTATCCAGGCTACTTCGGGTGAGTAGTACTCACACCCTTAATCCTAGGGCCCTAAGCCTAGCACGGGCACCATGCATCACCTCAGCATCAGCCCACCTGTGACTGCACAAGGCTTTGGTCTGCCAAGGCATAACAAGGACCTTGGTTCTCACTTATCACCGCAGCAGTTACCACTGTGCCCTGAAGCATGACTCATGCTCCATGAAATGCAGCCTTATCTGCCACTGTAGCAAATGGAGGGGAGAGGCTTCCGAGCTCTAGCATTCTGCTCCATTAAGCCATTCCTGGGTGTCTTGAAACTATAGACCAAACACAAAAACATGCTTGTAATCACCCTTGTTTATGCCTGGTAACTTATTTTCAATATTACCCTTATTAGACTGGAAAATATTTTCCCCTTAATGTACAATTTAGTCTTTTGGAAAGCAATGTCATTTCATGACATCTTGGAGTAAAAAATTTCCCTCTGGAGGAATCCATCTCTAATTTAACAATTAAAGTCAATAAAAAAAATTAGGCCTCAGTGTGCAGGGACTGCAGCGAGAGTTGGTCCCCCTCCTGCTTACATCTGTTGCCATCTTCCCCAACTCCGTTCATTCTCCAAAGTCCTTGGCGTTCAGGGCCATTTCCAATTGCTCTCTGTAGCTCTAACAGACAACCATGAAATGATGAACTTACCTCCCGGGAGAGAAACAGTCTGATGAGGGCCTCAGAGCTCACGGTGCTTTAAAGGCAAACAGATCCCCCAAATCCAGGCACCCAGGAGCCTGGCGCCATCAGCTCTGAGGTGAGAAAGTGCTGGAAACTCATGCGTGTCTAAATAATGTTCCATTTTCTAGAATGATCATCTCTCCATTCTCTTTTGTAAGTTCTGCAAGAGTAGAAATTTCCTTGGTCCCCTGTTCTAGGGTTTTGTGGCTCCTTATACAACTTTCTATACTCTCACAGCTTTAGTTCATGGTGGAGTTACCAGGTTCAATCAAAGCAAAATCAAAACAACAGGACACCCAGTTAGATTTTCATTTTAGATAAACAACACACATTTTTAGCATAATTATATTCCATACAGTGTTTGGGAAATACTCAAACTTAAGAAGAATTTGTTTATCTGTGATTCGAATGAATCTTGAATTTTATCTGGCAACGCTACACGGGACAATGTCTCGAGCCAATGCTGACCAGACTGTGGGCGTCGAACCCAAGCCCATCTTGGGACCGGCTTTGAAGCGCTGACTTCCCCCGTAACTTGAGAGGCCCCCTAGGCTGGAGCACAGTCCACACTGGCTCCGTGGGATGAAGTCTGTATGAAGGCCATGTCCAATGGCTGCCCGCCATTGCTGTCAGGAGATGATGGGAGGGGTGTCCAGCCAATCAGGCTGGCCCAACAGCCAGAGTGGGACATGAGTTTCCTCTTACCTGCACTGGTGAGGAAATGCCACATGAACTGTGTTGACAGGGCTTCGGAAGCCAGAGCAGAGGCTGCCAAGGTGGGTGAAACAGGAAGCAACACTCAAGGGATGGATTCCAAGTAAGGAGGGAGAGGAACAGCGGGGGCAGTTCTGGGGCAGAGCCCACAGTTAGGTAGCTTGTGAGTGGAAGGAGTGTCCAAGGCGAAGTGTACATCCTGCATGGCTGCCAGGTTCCAAGAGGACTGGCTGTAGTCCTGGCAGGCTTCCAGGAGGAGGCATGAATCAACAAGACAGGATGGAGTAGAGTTTGGGGGCCTGCACTTAGGAAATCAATACCCAAACCAACAGTAGTCAATTAATGACCGGCTTCCTTCCAGTCTGTGCAGGGAGGGGTCATGAAGAGAGGCTGGGCTTTCTCCAGCCAGTGAGCAGAAGTGTAGGAAAGGGCCAAGTGTGAAGGGGGCTGCGGGAAAGGCAGGGGGCTGCCGGCAAAGCACAAGGGGCCCAAGGGGGGAAATGTGCGTATTTGGGGATAATGCTTTATATATTTTGGCCACTGGATCAGCCAGGATTCCTAGCTGCCAATGGAAGAAACTCAAGTCAAGTTGGCTTAACCTGTGAGGAGAAATCACTGGCTGTTGGAGACTGAAAAGCTGGGAAAGCTTGCTTCAGTCTGGCTGGATTGAGAGGCCCCAGCAATGTCAGCGAGACACTGGCACTGCTGTCTCCTGTCTTTTCTTTGGTGTGTTGACTCCTCTACTAGTCCTCCCTGAGGGTCTGGTGCTTGTACCAGCCCAAAACGCCTGGCAGGAGGGCTGACAGTGGTCCTGCAGCGTTGGAGTGGGCCTTGTTTTATGTGCTCTTTATAGAGCCGTCACTGCACCAGGAGAATAGAATTACTGATTTGCTAAGCCTGGGCTAAGTGTTCAACTGGGGTGAAGTGCAGCTGTTTGTAGCCTTTGACTTTGAGAGAAGTGGGTCCTTGGAAGAATGCTGGATACTGCTAGGAATGCTAGGTACCGCTAGGAATGCTGGGTACAGCTAGGACACTGGTTACTGCTAGGAGTTGTACAGCTGGAAATCCTGGGTACAGCTGAGAATGCTGGGTATCTTTAGGATTGGTACAGATAGCTAGGACTCATGGGTACAGCTAGGAATCCTGGGTACAGAGATTCCTAGAAGAAAGGAAAGAGGAGGAATGGGTATCGGTCAGACAAAAACAGTAACGTTCATGGATGCAAGCTTTCTTTCTCTTTTTCTTTTGGCCATATTGTATATTCAGCCTAGGGTTCTTGACCTCTGAGTTACACTCCTAGTCCATTTTTTAAATCTTGAGACAAAGTCTCATTAAATCACCCAGGCTGGCCTCACACTTGCTATCTTTCTGCCCTGCCTCCTGAGTAGCTGCAATTACAGGTGTGTGCCACTGTGTCTGGCCAAGACAGTGAAAATTTACACAAGTGATCCCCAACATTTTTGGTACCAGTGACTAGTTTCAGGGAAGACAACTTTGCCATGGACTGGGATGGGGAGAGAGGGATGGTTTTGAGATGATTCAAGCTTCTTATATTTACCATGAACTTTATTTCTATTATTATAACCTATAATGAAATAATTATACAACTCAACAGAGAATCAATAGGAGCCCTGAGCTTGTTTTCTTGCAATTAGAAAGTGCTGCCTGGGGGTGACAGGAGACAGTGACACCTGAAGTGTGTTGCTTTATCCCGTCCAGTCTGTAATCTTGTTTTCATTGCTACCATTACAGAAAAACCTGCTTCAAAAAGATAGGATGTTGGACAGGGAAGCGGGCTTTTCAGGCTTTTGTGGCAATCTCAGGATGTTTTACCTTGACTTTAATTCAGAATGTATGGAACTCTGAAGTTGTCCTGAACATACTTTTAAGCCAACCATCATTTGAGATCTCAAGCAGTCGGTTCTCTTCTACATGGATATCAGTTCACCTGGGCTATCCACATACGAATTGCAGATCCCTCCCTCCCTAGTCCAAGAAAGTCATGCTCAGGCTCTTTCAAAAGCTGAGACAGGTGATCATGCACGCATCATGGGGTTGGGGGCGTGCTTAGTCTCTTTCAACATCTCTGCTAATGTTTGAAACAGGACATGAATCCCAGTGTTCACCCATCATACATCTATTTTATCTGCTGACTTGAACACAGCTGTCTTTTTCTCCTGAGGTGACAGATTGAGTTTGTTGAGCAGGTTGAATATGTCACTCGAGCAAGCAAGTTTTACAGCCCATTCTGTGTCTCTGAAATATGCTGCCAGTGATGACTTTTTCTAAACGAACTCTCTGAAGCAGCTCTCATAACTCAAGAATTCTGGCCAGCGGTCTACTGCTAGCAAGCCATCTCACTTCTGTGGAAAGCAGAGCACATGTGCCTCTGTCCATCTCCTTACAGAGGAGCACAAGCAGACGTGAGCCAAGGGCACGCACTTTAACATGGTTCAGAGTCATAATCTCATTTTGTAAAACATTGCTCAGGTTTCTTCGAGAGCTAGAACTTCTCTATGGGTGGCGCAGCACATAGACTCACATTCAGAAGTGACCATTCAACCTGAGTAGCAAAACCCAAAAGCACCCAGTCATGGCAGCTACTCTCCTATGCGTACTCCACACAAAGCGACTGCTTTGGCTTTCCTCCTGTGTAAGTATTCAGAGCCTTGAATAGCTCTGCGACTGTGGCATTGGCCACAAAAGTAAGTACACACAACAGATCTTCCTGCACGTTCTCCTGAAAAACTTAGGGCACATAACAAGGATTGTTGCTGTGTTGTTACCTTCAGTAGATTTGTCAACCTGGATTTCATACACAATGACTCAACCCTATCTAACAACTGTGCCTCGATGTCTTCTATTTCATCAGTTCATCTAGTATCAATGAAAGAGGAACTCATGCCGCCTTCTGAACTGCAACTAATCCTACAAGTTCAAGACAAATGTCTTCATCAGCAGGCACGATCAACTCTTTGCCAAAGGCAAAGGGCTTCTGAGCCTTGGCGATGCAGATGCTAAGAAAGATGCTCTTGGTGCTGATACGTTTGATAATGTGGTGGCTGTCTTATTTATTTATTTTTTGTATTTTTAGGGAAGGGTCGACAGGATGTTCAGGGTCTCACTACTAGATCGGACTCATAGTGATCTGTCTGTTTACAGCCTCTCAAGAGCTGGGATTACAGGTGTGAGCCACCATGCCCAGTCTCAATTGCTGTCTCAGCGTGCCCCGGGGGCAGGGCCAGCATGGAAGGCCTGGGGATCAAAACCCCAGCCCCTACACCTACTTGCAGGCCGCTTTAATCCACAGAGTTATTTGGCTGGCCCTGTCTTAGTTATTCTTAGTTACTCTTCTTATTGCTGAACCAAAACACCTGACACCCAAAATTAGAGGGGAAAAGGTTTATTGCTGCTCACAGTTTGTAGAGGTTTCAGTCCACAGCTGGCTGGCTCTGAGGCAGGGTAGGTTGGCAGAAGGGCATCGCAGGGAGAAACAGTTTCCTGCAGGCAGAAAGCACCAGAGCAGTAAAGTAGCAAAGCCGTAGCAGAAGCAGCTGCTGCCCTGCCTTCCTTCTATTTCTTATATCCATCCAGGCTGCCCACCCCTTGGTTGGTGCCACCCACTCCTAGGGCATACCCTCCCATTAGCCATACCAAGAACTATACCCAATCACATCAGCAGACTAATTTGGTAACCACACACCCTTGGTCCCAGCATCGCATGGTCCAGCTCCTTCTGTAAAAGTCCCGTCTGTGACTGCATTATCCTGGGGAGAGGGGTGGTCATCTAGAAACAAACCATAGCAGTGGTCTTCAGTAATTGCTTCTGTTCTTTGCGTTCATGTTTTTCTTTCTTTTAAAACACTCTAGAGACTTGTCTTTTAATACAGAGTGTTTAGTGCCCATGTTGTGCAGCATTATTGAAGATTTTGTGGCCTTGGAGGATTTCTGGTCACCATGTAGCATGCAAATGACAGTCACCAGGTACAATGAGCCCATAATTTAGGTAGAACTCTTGATATTTTATTTTAAATTCAGTTTTCTTGTTGTTGGTGAACTTAGAGTCTTGGGCTGTCCCATCACTGAGTCTTTCCTCCTTCTCGAAGTCGCTCTGCATGGTGTTTGTTTTCATGCTTTCTGTCAAGCTTAACATGTGGGCTTCCCAGACTGTGATGGGGACATGTATGGTGTGCGAAAGAGGTACGGATGGAAGTGAGAATGAACAGAATTGCATGCTACATGTGGACTAAAATAAGTAGTGGATTCTGACTTGAAGCACCTCAGCTCACTTGCCACTACAAAGCCTGCCACAAGGCGCTGCTTCAGTGTCACTTGCCTCTCACTCGGGTCCTTGTGCTTGCCAGGTAGTTGCTATTTTTTTTTTAGGCAGGGTCTCACTATGCAGTTTGGGCTGGCCTTGTGCTCACTTTTGTAGCCCAGGCTGGTCTCGAACTTGCAGAGATCCTCCTGTCTCTACCTCCCAAGTGCTAGGATTACAGGTGTGAACCACCACACCCGGTTCTGGGGTGGCGCGGTGAGCGCCCGAGGATCCAGGGCCAACACTGCATGTCCAGGGATCTGGGGCCAAGACTACATAGTACACAGCACAGGAGACTGCACTTGGGTCCTTGTGCTTGCCAGGTAGTTGCTTATATCTCTGACCTATCTCCCCAGCCCCACTGATAGGGTTTTGATATAATCTGAAATCCACTGATTTATTATCATCTCTGTGCAGCCACCGTCTCTGCAAAGATTTGGCATTTAAGTGTTTAAAGCTGGTTTTTATCCCACCATCCCTGAAGATCCCCAACTTTCTCTGTGCCTGTATCTTGGACTATCTATTGGGCACATGGAGGGCAGAGGGGTTGCTGAAGAGCTGGTTCTGCCTGGTGCAGGCACGCTCCCTGGAGAACGTTCCCGCTAGCTGCAGCTGCCCAGAGACCTGCTGTTCCCAGTGAACTCACACACTTCCCTTTCTTGGCCTTTATTTCTTGGTCATACGATAGGGATACTGAGGACGGTGGTAGTGAACACAGGTCTCTCTATTCCTGGTCCTCCTTGGGCCTGCCACATGCCAATGGCCAGGGACTACAGGTCCCCTGCGCTCTGCCACTGCCCCTCATCTGCCCACCAGTAAGGCTAGAATGGCATGAATGCCACTCCCCCCACAATGCCTTGTCAGTAGCTTTGACAGGTAGCTAATCAGGGGGGGGGCAGCTGCTGTTTAAAATACAGAGTAGCTGTCTCTCTACCTACTGAGTGGTCAGCTCCGGCTCCCTGCCCAGAGTCCAGGGCCCAGGCCCTCCCACCCTTCCTGGTGGAGCTTTTTGCAGTCCCATGTCTTTGCTGTGCAGCTCTGGGCCCACTGGGGACTGGATGAGACCTGGGCATGTGAAGCTGGCCCCTGACAGGACTTCTAAGAACTGAGTCTGAATGGCACAGTGATGGGAGAATACCGCCCTCATGTTCAAAATTAAAGAATTGCAGGTAAAACAAAAAGCACTTTGAGTGTCCACCTGAGCCAGTTCCCTATCCCTCTCCCTCCTACCCCCACCCCCATGCCCATGATGGCTCGCTGTGTGTGTTGGCACAGACCTCGGCAGTGGTGCGCGCTTGGGGCACCTCCTTTCCATGTAGCTTGTGTCTGCCATAGATGTTGACATTCCTCGCACTCTTTTCCCAAGCCAGGGCCCCTTTTCCTTCCCTAATGGTAGAAACTGATACTCAGGAGGAGGCTGAACTCTCTCAACATCAGGCCGAGAACATCTGTCCCCTAACTCTGTGAGAATGAGCCACACCTGCTTAAACTGCTTGAACCACAACTGCTTTCTCTAATGGGGTTGTTAGAGGCCAGCAGATGAGCCAGTCTTGCGAATGAGATGTAAGGGGAATTCTGGGGCCAG
>NDGN011247586.1:0-11631 GCA_002564285.1 Tympanoctomys barrerae | reverse complement strand
AAGATATAAAATCAATACCCAAAAGTCAATAGCATTCCTCTACACAGATAACAAACACACTGAAAGAGAAATTGGAGAAATAACACTTTTATGATAGCTCCGTAGAAAATAAAATACTTAGGAATTATCTAACTAAAGAAGTAAAAGATCTATTCAATTTAAATTACAGTTCTCTGAAAAAAGTGATCATAGAGGATTTTAGAAAATGGAAAGATGTTCTGTGCTCCTGGATAGAAAGAACCAACATTGTGAAGATGGCTATACTCTCAAAATTGTTATACAGATATAATGGAATCCCTATCAAAATACCACAGCTTTTCTCACAGTCCTAGAGAAATCATTCCTAAAATTTATTTGGAATCAGAATAGATACTGGAATAACAAAGGCAATCCTAGACAACAATGGCAAATCAGAAGACCTTTCAATTCCTGACTTGAAATTATACTACAAATCTACTATGATAAAATCAGTAAGGCATTGGCAGAAGAACAGACCTGAGGATCAATAGAATAGATTAGAAGATGCAGAAGAAATTACAAACACACTCAGCCACCTTATCTTTAAGAAAGGGGACAAAAACGTTTACTGGAAGAATGATAACCTCTTTAACAAATGGTGCTGGAAAAACTGGCTGTCTACATGCCAAAAACTACAACTTGACTCAGGTATATCACTTGCAATAACCTAAAGTCAAAATGAATTAAAGTTGTAAAATTAAAACACAAACACTAAATCTCCTGGAAGAGAAAGTAGGTGGTAATCTGAAAGACATAGGGGTAAGGAAACATTTCATGAACAAAAATCAAACTGCATGGGAAATACTTGAGAGAAGCGACAACTGGGACCTCCTCTTATTGAGAAGTGTTTGCATGGCAAAAAAGACATTACCAGAAGAGTGAAAAAACAACCCACAAATTTGAAAACAATCTTAACTAATAAGCACTCAGACAAAGGTCTTCTATCTGAAATTTATAAATAATTTAAAAACATTTGGAGCCCAAAATTTAAAGACCAAATCAAAAAAAAATGTGCATCAGAGATGAACACACACTTCTGAGAGGAACAAATACAAGAAGCAAATAAATACAGGAAGAAAAATGCTCCATATCACTAGCCACTTGTGAAATGCAAATTAAAACAACACTGAGATACCATCTCACCCCAGAAAAAAAAATGGCTCTCATAAATAAATCAACCAACAGCAAATTCTGGAGAGGCTGCAGGGAAAAAGGAACCCTTCTCCACTATTGGTGGGAATGTAGATTGTTGCAACCCTAATGGAAAACAGTGTGGAGTCTCCTCTAAACCTAGGAATGAAATTCCACTCAATCTAGCTATTCCCCTTCTGGGAATTTTCCCAAAGAATTGAAAATATCACATCATAGTGATGTATGTGCATCTATGTTTATAGCAGAACAATTTGTTTTAGCCAAATCTTGGAAACAACCAAAATTCCCATCACCTGAGGAAGGGATGAAATTGTGTTATTTTTGTATATAGTATATTACTTAGTTATAAAGAAAAATAGACTTGTATCCTTCAAATATAAGTGGATAAAACTTGAAGTTACACTCATAAGTGAAACAAACCAGACCCATGTAAATGAATATGATATTGTCTCCCTAGTATAAGAACTCAAAAGGAGAAACAAAAATTGAAAGGTATAGAATGGGTAAATGGAAAGCAAGAACTTAAGTATTAAACCATTAAGAGGGAGAAATGAGAAAAGTTAGGAAATATGTAGGGGCAATACCATACTTTTATATAAACAAGATGACTAAGGCAATGGTCCTAAGAAACTCCATCACATTTTTGGAAATAGCAGTTAATAGGTAGAATTCTCACCCTGACTAACTCTATGCTGATGTTTGTGAACTAAGCTACTATGCTGAGAATAGCAATTGGTAATACTAAAATCATATTTGGAATACCTGTCAATTTGGTCTTTTAAATTTTTACTCTTTCTAATTTCATATCAATTATTGCTATACTCTCTTTTAAATAAATATTTGTAAAAAAAAAAAAAAGGTAATCACAGAAAACAAGTGACAACGAAAAAAGGTCATAGGATTGTCCTGCTACAATGTTGTATATGGTTTGATTGCTAAATTTCTGTGTAAAAATGTATAATTGTTTTCTTTCACATTCTATAGGGGCTTAAATTTTAGAAAACCCATGATTGTTGGAAAATAGCAATTCCATTTTATGTCTAAGGCATTTGATATTCAGACAGATAGTGATGTTAAACTCAAATGCCTCTGTTGCAGGTCACTAATACCATTAAACTTCTTTTCTAGATGTTTAGTAACTAAAGTTTGCAGACCAAAATCTACCAAAATATAGGGGCTACCATGATAACCAATATTTTGGCCTTAGTGCTTCAAGGTAAGCAAGGATTCAAGATAAGAGAATCTGTGCTGTGACATCCTGTAACTCAGTAGTTTTCTCAGAGAGCAAATTTGTGAAGCAATGGCTGTGATTCATCCAGATAGCTGACACTGACAAAAGATCTTCAAGGTACTACACATGGTTTCAAGGTGAATCCTGAGGGAATTTGACTGAACTTGTCTGATACAAAAGTTACATTTTTACTTATTTAGTTCTTTTTAAACTTGGTATTAACCTTCCAACAGAAAAGTATAACCACAAGTTTTAAAATGTAATGCAATATTAGTATGCCAAGCTGTAAAAGGCTCAAGTCAACAACTTCAGACAATTGCCAGCTCTGCTGGTAACCCACTTCTATTATGGGCTATTGGACTGTACTGGGTTATTTTGCAGAACCTACATACCTACAATGTTTGATTTGGCATCAAGTATGAAAAAGTCCTTTAAAGACTTCTGCAAATACAGCTTCTCTAACAACAATGGGACACTCATCTCTGACAGAACAAAACAAAAAGGAGGGATATAAATAAAAGACCATTTTGTAGTGAAAAATATATGTATATACAAAATAAGATAGATATACAGCCACCTGTCATTAGTTCAAAGAGCTGAAAGGTTTGTACTAATATTGTTTAGACACAATATCACGTGTATATCTTGTTCTCTGAATAACTACTACGAAGACAACAACATGCAATGTATTAATTATTTTAACCATCCTACTAACCTGTTTTGAAATGGTTTCATCGCTATTTTATTTTTTTCTTCTTAAAATGAATAAAAAATATAAATCAATTTTCTGCTAATGATTTTGAAAAAAAAAAAATGAGACCGTCTGAAGAGGGGTAGCCATGCCTGCTTAGTTCCTTCAACACCAAAAAGCACAGATTCATTGTACTCTGTACTGAGTCAGAAATGTTTCTGGGAACAGGGTGCATGGCTGGAGACAGTGTCGTACTCAAATCCAACAGCACTGTTATAGCTACAGAAACCACTAATGAGGGAAAATATATAGACTTTGACCTTCTAAAAAACTGAAAACTGTACATCTGCATTAGTTTTAAAGCCACATCTTACACTGAATGTTATACAATATTTAAGGCATTATTTTGTTATACATAAATTTTGTAGCTTTAAACATAATAACAAAATATATTTGTCAGATTATCCAGAGTTTGAATATAGTTAACGCATCCTAATTTATATTTTACTTTCTCTGGTTGATCCTCTTCCTAACTCTTTTTCCGTTTGAAATTCTAAATGTCAATGGAAGAGAAAAATAGATGAGCCTGCTATAAAAATTCAGGGCTATTCATGTAATCCGACTCAGTAGAGTCAGGCTAATCCTGTCAGTGAGCTTTGTAAATATAAACTGCTGTGTGCTGAATTTTTCCGGGAATTTAGTGGTAAGGTGAGGTTCCTAGGTTTGTACTGTGAAAGGGAAAGCAATTTTCACAGAAATAAAATTCATTGTAAAAGCACAGAATACAAACCATCATTTAAAAATATGCCTGTATTTTAAAAGAATATAGGTTTGTAAATGACAAAATAGCTTCATATGAAAAGTACTCCATAAAAATTATTATGAAAATAATTTTGAATAAAAAATGAAAAATGTTTAGTGTATGGACTTTACATATTGTCAATAATTGATAAATGCTAACATATAATCCTACTTAAAATACATTGTAATTGGACTATTAGTTTTAGAAATACACAGTATAGATATATTGCTTATTTCTACCTGTTTTGCTTTGTGTCTTGGTGTCTTCCCAGCTTTATACATTTTTAGATGGAGATTTTTAGATGTAGCTGAATCTTCAATGTGTGGATCATTACTAGTGCAATGCTGGGACAGTGTGGAAATGTAACACCTGCCCTAGGGCAGGTATCCAGCATCTTACAATATAAGGGCAAAAAGAAGCTTGCTCTCATTCATTCTCTCTCTCTCTCTCTCTCTCTCTCTCTCTCTGTCTCTCTCTCTCTCATTATTTTTGCTGTCTTCTTACTGCCATGAATGGTTACCCCTCTGCCATTGCACCCTCCTTTGAAGCCAGCCAAACATGGACTAAAACTTCTACAATCTGTGAGGTAAATAAGCAGTTGCCCCTTAATATTGGGTATCAGCTACTTTTTTTTCTCAACAATGAGAAAAGTAACTCAGATACTATCTATATGCAGAGAAAGCACAAGATTTTACTTAGAAATTGAACATAGCATGATTTAAAAGTAGAGACAATGAAAGCAGTCCGAGTAAACACCTTGTGACTCAGAATAATATGGAATTAAATTCCCTGACTTCTCTCTTGAGCTTTTATTATTCTAAACTTAAAGAATTCAGAAAGTCACCAATGCCAGAAGGCATACATAAAAAAAGAAAGTCAACAATATCTTACTCTTTCTCTAGCCAAAGTTGAAGAAAGGGGCAGCAAAAAATGTACACATCTGTCATACAGTGCTTCACTGAGGTCAAAGCACATGGAAAACACTGAAGTTCCCCTATCACCTAAGGAAGCACCAGGTGGATACGCTAGATTTCCCCACCTACAGGCTGTAATCAGACTCTCTAGACACACTAGGTGGAGTCAGGATTGGCCTAGAAGAAACCTGGGTCTCTATTTCCTGTCAGGCACTAAACTGCTCCTCCAACTGTCTTGTGTGGAGATCACTTATTGAACTGGACTTCCACACCTATCCTGAGCCAATGAGATGCTTCTCTCTCCCTAATGGAGGATGGGAGAAGAGGCCTAGCAGGTTCTGAATTTACATCAGCCACTGGAAGTTAAAAACTACCCTACTGTGCAGCAGTGGAGGCCTCATGGAGAACAGTAATCTTCTCAATCCCTGTCTGTACAACATCAGTAGGAGCCTTAACCAACACCAATCCCTGCCAAGCAGTGAGTGGACTTCCCACGGTGAAGTGAATGGGGATGCAGACGTACTCCTAGCGGGAATTGGCGAGGTACTACCCCACCTTTCCTTTATGCGTTAAAGTTTTGTCAAAGGAGACTTGTTTATATATGATTTAAATAAAATCCAGAGTCTGGCATTATTAAACCATAAAGATCCAGGGCTGGCCAGGCAGAAGCAGACTAAAGGGCCTGCTTAGGTAGAGCGCATTTGCCAGGTTTGATCCCCAGTGTGCAGTGTTGACGCTGGCCCTGAAGACTGCTGAGACAGCAATTGACACTGGGTGTGGTGGCGCCCATCTATAATCATAAGTTTGGTAGGCTGAAACTATGAGAATCACTACAAGTCTGATCTACGTAGTGAGACCCATGTAGAACCTATATCAAATGCAAAAACAAAACCAAAACAACAAAAAATAAAGGTCCAAATTTTGATTAAACATAATTTGCCATTGTGTGAATGAAAACACCAGCCCTCAGATAACAAAAATATAATACAGTTATCATCAAACTGCTCTAATAAGCACTTATGATCATGCTTAAAACAAATAAAAAACTTAAAAAGTCCAATAAAGAAACATATGTTTAAGTGAAGAGGATTGAATTTGGGGTCTTTGCACTGAGCAACATCCTGTCCTGAGACTTTCGTTTTTCTATATTTTATTCTATATTTTCAAACATGGCCTCTCTAAATTGTTATGCTACACAGGATTGGCTCAACCTTGTTATTCTTATGCCTCAAACTCTTAAAAGGTCAATGACTACAGACACACTCTGCCTTAGCCAGCTACAAGTAGGACGGCATTTTAGAACTAAGAAGATATTGTAAGTGGAAAAAAAAGCCAACCATCTACTCATAAAATAAGCCATGAAAGTAGAAGAGAGAGAATGAATGGAGGGAAGACTTGGAGAGCTTCGCCTGGGCCAGCAGAAATTACCCAGAAAGACTAAGCTGTGGAAACAAATGGAAAACAAAGAAACAAACCCGGTGAGACCTGAGGGCTGTAAGGAAACATCTAATATTTATGTCACCAGAGTCCTAGCAAAACTGCAAAACAGTGAAAGTCTGTGAAAGTATTTGTAGAAATAATAGCTTAAAAATTTCCAGATTTGCCCGGAAGACACAGATTACAGATTTACAAAGTAGAGTAAACACCAAGCAAGATAAACACATAGATACTCAATAAAACATAGATGGTAAGTCAACTTCTGAAAGTGAGACAGAAAATACGTATAAAAGGAGTGGAGCGGCAGAATACATTTCTACATACAGGAAAGTGATTTGCATGATGGAAGATTTTTCATCAAAAATAGGAAGATAAAAGGAAAGCAAAAAATATTTTTCAAATACTGAATGGAAAGAACTATCAACCTAAAAGAAGACTTTATCACTAGCAGACTTATTCAAAATGAAGGGCTCAAGTAAGTTCTTGAAGTGAAAGGAAATAATAAAAGAATCTAAAAACATCAGGACAGAAAAAAGAACAAAAAAAATTTAATGGAGAAACTACAATAGACTTCCTTTCCCTGCTTGATTTTTCTAAATAATGTTTGATGTTTGCAGCAAAACTTAGATTACCATCTAATGTGGTTCTACAAAAAATAGAAAAGAAACAAAAGAAAAACCAACAAAATAAAATCAGAACAAGCACAGCATAAATCTCTGTAGCAGGTATCAGTAAGAGTGATTCATGGTTGCAGCAAGATATTGTAAGTCAATGTGCACAGATTTGGACAACAAAAATGAAATATCCTTCAAAAACTGTTCCTTTGTAAATTAAAAGTACACTTGTGTCCTGAAGATCTTCATCATGGGAGAGGACAGAAAGACAGAAATGACATTATATCATCACTGAAGGAAATTGCTAAAGTTTAAAGAAGTATTCCTCAAGAGTACAGTGTGTTAAAGGTTCTCCAACTCCCATGGCAAAACTTACAGGTGGTAGAATCTTTAGAAGGTGGAATTTCAGTTGATGCAGGAGAAACGCTTGAAGTCCAGAGTTCTAGGATGCTGAGGCAAAAGAATCATGCAAAATTCAAGACCAGCTTATGCAATTTACCAATATAGCAAAGTGCAGTCTCTAAATAAATAAATAAATAAATAGAAAAGGACTAGCTATGTACCTCAGATACGTACCTCAGTGTGAAGGCCTTGAATTCAATCCCTCATACAGTTGTTTTTCTTTTTTAATTTTATTTTTAGGGAAGGGTCTGCAGGGTATTGAGGGTCTCACTACTAGATTGGATTGATAGTGATCCACCTGTTTACAGGCCCCCTAGTGCTGATATTACAGGCACATGCCACCATTCCAGTCTCAATTGCCATCTTAGCATGCCCCAAGGGCAGCACCAGCACAGCAGGATCAGGGATTGAAACCCCAGCTCCTTTGCCTGTGTGCAGTTGCTTTAATCAGATAAGCTATTTGGCCATTCCCACACAATTGCAAAATTAAGGGGGTCTTTGGTAGTGTGCCCTCAAGAAATATATTGGCCCTCCTGTGTCTGTTTCTTTGCTTTCCTGATTTTGTTTTTTTCCTGGCTATGGTTCCATCATGATGTACTTTGTCATTCCAGGAAAACTGACCATGGATCAAAACCAGCAAAGCTTTCAGTCTAAATGAACTTTCTTCTTTTTAATTTGGTTATATTAGAGATTTTGTTACAGTAATGAAAACTCACGTAAAGTTATATTAATGAAAGCATTGATAATCATACCATGATAATGTGAAGGAAAAGTTAAATTGTGTAGTTCACTAGTGATGTCAATGAGTATATTAGGTTGCAAAGGTAGCAGGATTTGGTCTGGACCTTGGAAGTTGGAGAAGGCTTAGAGAAAGTATAAGTCTAGGACAATGAAGAGTATGAGCATTGCACAGAGGAGGGGATGGACATGAAACCAACCTTACACAGAGTTTTAAGTGTTGAGTTAATTTGCTAAGGCTCTCTTAAGAAGGAAGAGAAATGAGTTTACTTGGAACAGCATTTATATTCTCATAGTTTGTGAAGGTGGAAGTCTGATATCAAAATGTCAACAAGGCCATGCACCCTCCAAAGTCTCTGAGGAAGAATCCTTCTTGATCGCCATAATATCCCAATGTTCTATGGTTTGTAGGAGTATGAAATTGAATCTCTGTCTCTGTCTTCATCTGGCTTCCTTTCCTCTATTTTTCAGTATCCCAATGGCTTCTCATTGTGGGTAAATGAATCGTGAGTTGAGGGACCATCCTAGTTCAATGTGATGTTTTCTTTTTTATTTCATCTGCAATGACCCTTTTTCAGGTAAGGTTGGTTTCAGAGTTACTGGGGTTTAAGATGTCAGACATCTTTCAAAATAATCGTATTGTTTAACATGGAGAAGTGAAAAGTGATACTTTATTTGTGACATCTTCCTTGTCTTCAACAGCATTATGTCTGAATATTTGAGAATTTGCAATATTTCTGATAGTAATTTTGTGATCAATCACATCAACTTGGAAATGAAATAGTCTCATTTTAATTGCCCCCGTCTATATTCATCCTATGATGTTAGACAAAATTTCACTCTTCTTTGTCATCTACAAAATAGATTAACAATGATAGTATTTATTGTATGTTCTGTGTGTACTGTTTTATACTGAATTTTCTCCATGAATTATATCCTTTTAATAATTAAAATGTCCTAAATCATATTATGCCTAGATTCCAGACGAGAACTGAAGCTCAAAGACAGGTCTATAACCTTCCCCAGGCAAAGGGTGAAGTTAAACCTCAACTTGCACTTTATCTAAATTCCTAACACTTATATAATCAAGGGGTCACAAATTTGTGATCAGTTGTCACAGAGAACTCCCTGATTATATGTAGCACCAAGATGTATATTCGCTGGTAGACATTCTGTTTGTAAGTTATAAACTAACATTTAAAACATCAAATAATTTTTAGAAGGGTCTCATAATATCTTGAAGAAAATTCTATCCTAATCACTCTTCCAATATTTATTTGGAGTTTTGGAGTAGTTGCCCCTTTGTATGCCTCTGCCATGTCTCATGTGAGCACAATCCCAACAATTCTTGCCATGTCTAGTACAAAATACAAGTGTCAACATGTGCACTACTGTTTTTCTCATATTTGCAGTGAAAACATTTCTGATGCATACCTGAAATAAAAGTGGGACAGTCAACAATAAGCTCAAATGACCACTTTATTTCTTTTGTACCTTGCATACTTATACCTTTAATAAGGGCTTTCTGGCTCCTATGAGGGTGTAAGATAATAACATCCTGGAATGCTGACTCTAGATAAGTGGTTCTAACCTTGTCTGTACATATGAATCAATGGCAAAGATTTTAAAAGCTCAACATGTAGGGCACACTTCAGACCAATTAAGTTAGAATTCCCGTGGGTATCAATATTTATAGCTTCCTGGGGGACTGCAGCATACAGCCAAAGATGAAAACTTCTGCTCTAGCTATTGTGAAAGATCTCTTCTGTTTTTTAAATTCTGAACTCTTTAGCAGTTTAGCATTCCACTGTTCTAAACGTTAGAAGGGATCAATACATCATGTGTAAGCTGTACATTATAAAGCTTGTATTTATGCTGGAGCACTGATTGTGAATTTTTGCCTGTTGAGCTGAACAAATCATATCAAACTTAGATATCTGGCACATTCTAGCAAAGTCTCCACCAAGAAAAATATAATAAGCTAATTTTTTCCTCTGAGGTGAACATTTTTTGTCATCTAAGACAGTCACTTCACAGTTTTGTTTGTATTGCTTTGTCTTTTTGTCTGCATATATACAATAGTGATTTCAAGAGATGTAGTTTTAAAAATAATGTTAAAATAAAAATAAATTAAAATATAAATTTCGTATAAAAATGTACTTCCTTCGGTCCTACTAACTTTCACCATAAATTTTGAAAGGCAATTAACATGTGAAGTACTTATTTTTAATTGAAGGTGGGGAATTATTGGTCATGGTCACCCACCAAATCCCAAGTTACACATGTCACTGGTGAATGACAAGAATGCTAACTACAAGTTTTATAGGTGTAATAGCTAATGGTGCAAAGCTCTTTAGCAGCCAGCGGCAGAGCTCAAACCTCACAGTTTCTTTTAATTGTGTTCATTTTCATTCATTATCAGGCAATGACACGAATACTCCATGCAAAATCATGTTTAGTTTTCAAGCATGAAACTTCTGTGACAGGAAACACATCAATAGTTTTGACAGCAGATAATTTTTAACCTCCCTCTCAGCAGCTCTCACTGAGGACAAAAATGTAATATCACTCAGTGTTATTGGATTGGACTGGGGAGATAGTACAGTAGAATAAGCACTTGCCTGGCAAGAGCAAGAACCTGAGTTCAATTCCTGGTACTGGAAAAAAAAAAAAGAAAATAAAAATAGAAAGGTATAACAGAGAGTTATTAGTACATGGGAATAAAATGCTCATGCCTTACCTTAATCCACTGTGTACCACATCCAGGGCCAGTGTGAGTGGGGTAATCACTAAATAAAGGAAATGTTTAGATTTTAAAATCCATTATAATGACCCATTGAAACTGATACCCTTCAATTACCTCGCTTTGAACATATTTACCCCTGATTCTCTCCACTTCCAGAAGCAGTGCTGGAATTGCTCTTTCATCTGTGACATTAGATGTGCCTTCATGGCAGCCTCAGTGTCTTCCACCATTATACTTACTTATTATGGTTCTTTTGACTTTGAGGATGAGCCAGGAGTCAGATGGTGCCAGTTTTGGTGAATAAGGTGAGGAGGACAATGGTTTTATGACCAGCCTGTCCATTGAAAAGCACTATAAATTGGGCCACATCTCCTGAAGAGGACTTTGAGAACTGTTTCTGAAAGAACAATGGGATAAATAAGTTTAAGATGAGCAGTGTATTTTGAGG
This sequence comes from Tympanoctomys barrerae, assembly GCA_002564285.1. Classification (NCBI taxonomy): domain Eukaryota; kingdom Metazoa; phylum Chordata; class Mammalia; order Rodentia; family Octodontidae; genus Tympanoctomys; species Tympanoctomys barrerae. The sequence continues at coordinate 438 of NDGN011247586.1, read as the reverse complement.
GGAATCAAAGATTGTGTATTTCATTGTAATGATTTTTTAAAAGTATATATATCATATTTTATCACTTCTTGTATATAAGAATAAAGTAATAACAATGTGTAAAGTTAAAAATAAAGACTAGAATTCTAACTTTAAAAACAAATCAGTATATAGACTATTGATATATTGTAGAAAAATTGAAAAATATTAAAAATTATAAAAATAAAAAGTATCTGCATTAAAGCATGCTTATAGAAAATAAAGCATTTGTTGAATATTTATTGATTGTGAGAAAAATATACTTAGATAGATTTGAAGATGTCCCATAAAATGCAGTCCTTATAAAAATAGGAAGTCTGGACCTTATCAGATAGAAAAGCTACAATTCTTGGTACCTAGGTCTTGCTTTATCTTAGTCTTAACCATCCAGCAGAAAAGTATAAAAATGAAGTATAAGAA
>NDGN011247476.1:0-10328 GCA_002564285.1 Tympanoctomys barrerae | reverse complement strand
CTGTTTATAGCCTCCCAAGAGCTGGGATTACAGGTGTGCGCCACCATGCCCAGTCTCAATTGCAATCTCCACGTGCCCCAGGAGTGGCTCAGGAATCAAACCCTCTGGCCCTGCGCCTGCTTACAGATGCTTTAATCCACTGAGCTATTTGGTCAGAACTGGAAATATTTGAATGAAAATACATGGAAATTCCTGACTCAGCTAAATCAGTGTTTTAAGAAAAAACTATAGCAGTAAATGTTTATATTCAAAAGATAAAAGGTCTCACGAATAAAACGGATACCTCAAAATGCTAAAAGAAAGATAAATTAAATCTAATAAAGTAGAAAGACAAATTGGAACAAAAAATCCTAATACACTACAATCATTTCCAGGAAATAAAAGAGGAAAGAAAAACTCCAAAACTCAATTTTGTCATATAAGCATTACCCCTGAAGCCAGAAAATGAATGAAAATATTAAAGCCAGTTGTATGAATATAGTTACAAAACTTCTTCAAAAATATTAAAGTGAATTCAGCCATTTACTAAAATGATAAGAGATCAGAAGCAAATGACCCAGAAGAGGAAAAAAATATTGAAAAAAAAAGTATAATTGGAGTACTCTTACGACTTGTGTTCACAATTATCAAATTAAAATAATCAAGAGAATGTGGTAATAATGTAGGAATAAATAATAGTTTTGGAGGAACAGAAAGTCTAAAAATAGAGCTATATATATATGATCAACTGATTTTCAACAATGATATTAAGATGACTTAAGAGGAAAAGAGTTGCTACTGTATGTCAATCTGTTATACAGTATTAGTAAAATTGTTCAACACATCAGGGTGCAGAAGTCTGGAGAGCTGTCCTAAGAGGGCACTATTTTTAGTTTTTGTCTCAAATGACTAGCCTAGGCAACAACCAACCCCACCTTAGAAAGCAAAAACAAACGAGACAAGCACTGCTCAGATTCTGAGGCTGGGTATGGTGATGCACGCCTATAATCCCTCAAGAAATGGAGAAAGGAGGATCATCACAAGGTGGAGACGAGCCTGGGGCTACATAGTGCCTTCAAGGCCAACTTGAACTGCATACCTAGACCCTGTCTCAAAACAAACAGAGATTCTGAAATTATTTCATGAGCCACTTCGCACTAGGTCTTTAACTTTCCCCAAATTACTTTTAACAAAACTTATAAAGTGAATAAGGCAATGCAACAGTTTAACAGAATATATCTTCTAGCAAATATGGATTTTCTTCTTTTTATATTGATATTAACTTAACTGTCTATATTAGCGTTTTAAAGGAATCAATGATAAGAAGGTACTGTTTGTAGAATGCACCCTTTTCCACTTCCAAAAGCCTGGACTCACATTAAAAAAACAAAATCATTATTTTCTAAAAGTGGGACAGTCTAAAAAATAAGCTAAATATGTAAATGCATTCTGAATTGCCTCCTATAAATGATTTACATATAACAGACAGTCCATAACAAGTCTTTAAAAATAGAGGGTTTTTTTTTTTCATTCACCTTTTTTCTGGCACAGGCCTCAGAATAATGTATAAGAAGGATGCTCAGCAAATATTTAATAATATTTAATAAAATTTAAATAATAAATTATTTGGATAAGTATATTCACTATGGAGTAAGTGTGCTTATTTAAATAACTAACTTTGAGAATTAAAAAGCAGGAATTTGGATATATGAATAAAAATAAATTCTTGTCCAGTCCAGAATAAAAACCATACTATGTATTTATGTAAAAATACTCCAAAATATAAGAACAAGGCAGTACATTAAATATATATATATATATATATATATATTTTTTTTTTTTTTTGTATTTAATACAAGGTCTACAGGGTTTCACTACACAGATTAAACTCATAGTGATCCTCCTATTTTTAGCCTCCCAAGCGCTGGGATTACAGGTGCATGCCACCCTCCCAGTCTCAGCTGCCATCTCAGCATGCCCCAGGGGCCAGGGATTGAACGCTGGTCACTGTGCCTGCCTAAGCAAGCCCTTTAGTCAACTGAGCTATCTGGCCAGCCCAATAAACACATTTTAAAACAACAAATTTAAGTAAGTTTTTAAGATGCTCTCTATTAAAATTAATTTTTTATACTTAAATGTTTCAGCTGATATCAGAATTATTGCACTACTAGCTAGCTACTAAACTCAAAGAAATCAAAACATTACTTAGATATTTGAAAATATTTTGTACATTAATTCAGAAATTTCCTACTCTAAATCTCCCAGTTTGTATACTCAATACTAAACTCAGAATGCAGAAAACACTATGAAATAAAACTAGAAATGCTATATAAATAAAACAAGTTGTTTATAAATAATAGTAAATGTCCACTCCTATAGTAACTTAAAATGATTAGAGAAAGAATACCTAATTTTGAGAAGGATTACTAACTGGCAGCATGTTGCTGGTATATGTCAGGGTTATCCATCACCCTGACAGTAATATTAACCACAATCCATTTCAGTTGCTTCAGTTTATCATTTTCTGACGAATGTTAAAAAACAATGTCATTGGAGGCTGCTTAAATTAAGTGTTGGTTCAGCCTCTGCTAGGATCATCCAAAAACTTTCATGAGAAGGTAAGTTGTAGAAGAAATAACATTTGCTGCATATATTGCTGGTGCTTAATAGACATAAATTTAGAAACATAGTCACACAAAAGAACTTACACTAACTTCCTATTTTAAAAACAAAGCTTTAAGAAATCCTCTAAGTTCACTACAAAATGAACACACACACACACACACAGACATATATGTGTATACACATAATATGTTTCATATACATGTTCAAATTTTGTGGAACTTAGTATAAAATTTTTTTGTTTAGTTATATTGTAAAGTAAAATCTCACAGTGAACAAGTAACAATTTAAAGTTTAACAAGTTCAGTGTATCCTGGAAAAATCTCCTTTTCTCCTTTTTTTTGAGGGTTATACTCAAAAAAAAAAAAAAAGTTTGCTACCTAGTTATTCCCAAATTATGCCGATTTGTTAAAGGTCCGTCTGGAAGGAATCAATGCAAGCAGACAGACGTGTGTCGGTAAGTTCAAAGACTCACTCATCTGGCTCTCTAATTATATCTTTCCAGGCTATTTTCCTAATGTCACATTCACATTCTTTTCAGAAGTAATCTGCACTTACCACCCAACTCTTATTAATTTTATTACTGCTTTTTCTTGTTTTATGTAAGTTTCCACTGTATCATTTTCTTGTTCTATTAATCCAGTAGTCTCACCTCTCTGAGGAATCTACTCTAGTTCTTTTTTGTCAGGTTTCTTCTGCTTCCTGATTGTCGGTATCTCTGAATGGTATTATTTTACAGGCATTTTATTTTGGGCCAGTCATATGTCCAAAGGAGATCACACGTTTCTGTCTTCAGGGCGGACTGGTAGGGCATGGTTTGCCAGCCTTCAGACAGCATGACAGCACAGGAGGCTGCTGGCCGTCACCCTTCAGTCCAAAAAGTGTTCAGTAAATCTTCCTTGTTTCCATCTTTACCTTAAACCTTCCCTCCTTCCACTGAGCTTGGTGCTCTCATACTGGAAACATTGCTGGTATAATTGTTCCAGAAGGTGAATCTCTTGCTTTTGTCAAATGGAGGGACAAGTATTTGGATTTTAGAACAATGTGGTCATAGAGCAAGAATTTAGTCTAAAATCTTTTTCTGCTTATACGTGAAGTCTACCAGTTCACTGACAGGGATGGATCAAGGTTGAATCCTGGGTTTATTCTTGGAAAAGTGTGTGACCTTGGAAAGCACCTTCAGCTCACTAAATTTGAGTTTGCTCCACTATAAAATAATGGCACTCTATCTGCACTTACTTATGCAGTATTGCTCAGAGGACAAATGAAAATGTCTGTTAGAGTGGAAAGCATCTAGAAGGGCTCAGAATCTCACAAGTATTTTCGGTATTTTCTTGATATCATTTTTGTACTGTACAGACTGCAAACTCTGTACAAGGCACTCTAGCTAAAGGGAAATTCATGTTCCAAGGCATGAATTCAAGATTAAAATATTTTAATATATTTTGTCAGCCAACAAAAAATGCCCAAACTATAATCCAGAATGGAAACTAATTTTAGTATTTTATAAAGCATATATATTTTATTTAAACAATTTCAGAACCATTATTTACAATTATGACATCATAAGATTATAAAAAGAAATTTCTTTAGTTTTACTGAAGCCCAATAAATAGAAATACAAAATAAAAGCTATCGTAACTGTCATGTTTAAACAGTAATTCCCTTGCCCCGGAAAGAGTGTTCTTTTCCCTCTGTGACATCTAGATGGCATATTGATTCCTAGTGTATCTGTTACAGAGCAGACTAAAAGCACTGGCATTCGTCAGAAACAGCACTTAAAACTTGAAGAGATAAAGAAGTGCTGTCTGATCAACAACAGTTAAATGTCGGTAGTCAATTCCAGGTCAAGATGCATGCTGTATATTAAATGTGTGTGTTAGGGAAATATCTCACATACAAAAATACACACAAATGGTAAGAGAGTAATACGAGAGAAACGAGAACGAATACAAAGATGTCACCTACTTTCCCTTTAACTAGAGTGCAAGAGACAAAGCAAAAGAGAAGGAAATACTGTAAACAGTAGCCACTCAGCAATGAGTAAGTTAACAGTATAGCTTTGTCAGTCACAGAGCTTTGCTTTTTCAGAATTTACTCTTAGAAACACTCTGAAGCTCACAAAGACAATGGAAGCTTCTTGGCTAAGGAATACCACAGCAGTGAGACCCAAAACCATTCTGACTGCATTTAAACTAAAAGTCAGTTCTAGTAAGCTTTCCCCTGACTCCTCCCCAGCACATTTACCTTTAAGGCAGGAACTGGGAGATGATGTGCAGGGCACTGTCTTCCTCCAGTTCCTTTTTCCTGCACTCTGGACCAAAATAAGAGCTTCCAGCATGTTTACATTCTAATGACGAAAAACAGGTTTTTCTTTGCCTGTTACCTTAAACTCTCTGAGCTATTCCCCTCATTTAATCTGAGTCTAATTATTAATAAATACCTATTTAAATCTACAAAATTCCTCTCCTGCCCCCAATCTTTAGCTGATATACTACCAAGAGAGTAACTATTTGATTAATTTTTCCTATCTCTGCAAGACAAGGCTATCTGGAAAAAACTTTCAAGCAATAGAAAATTGGTAATATTTGACTATCAGTTTTGCTGGGAAAGCTGAAAAGCAATTTGATAAAATAACATTAAAACAGACTCAGCAACCAGTGCCCAAAGCAATGTAGCATTATGGCAGTGTTTCCTAAATTTTCTGGGCCAAAGTCAAGTAAGAAATAATGCACGTGAAATCACAGCCCAGTATACACCTGTTTCATGGCTAGATCTACAGTATCCCCTGGGCCTGAGGCCTGGGTCACTGGGGTTGAAAACTAAGACAGTATTCTCTTCCCCAGTTCCTTCCTTCCCTGCTTCCTGGTCACCAGGGAGTGAACGGAGCTGCTCCGCCATGCTATTCTGCCATGTCATTTGTGGCTCAGAGCCACGGACCATTGAGTGAATCCACTGGAAGTATGAGACAAAATAAAGGACCCTTCCTTTCAATTACAGATACTGGGTATTTTGTCCCAGTGAGTGTGAAGTAACTGACGTACTGATACACACATCTGCACAACATAAGCAAAAGCTTTCCAGTGAGACATACTGACAGTTCTTTTTTTTAATTCCTGTCTATTCTTTCAGGTCTTACAAAGAGCCTTACACATCTATCCACTTTTAAAAACAGTTGTGAGATTCAGTCTGAAAACATTGTCTTCTTTTTTAAATGTGCACTCAATCCATCAGATGTGTGATTTTGTGTAACTTGATTAAACTCACAGTGCCTAGGTTTCCATTTCTGTAAAAAACAATGAGGCGTAAGCACATAAAATACTTATAAGAGCCTAGCCTACAGTGCTTATTAAATGTTACTTAATAATAGTAAGTGGGCTGTTCCTATCTTTAAATACCACAGCCAAAATAACTGAGTTTTCATTTGTAAGTAAGTGATCATCAGCTTCATTTTGATCTAAGAATATATTAAGATTTGAAATAGGTATTCAAATTATAGTACAAATACATACTATAAATCCTAGAATAACTATGCTGGTCAATTAGAAGAAAAGATTGTCTCAGACAATCTTGTCTGATTTTTCCTCTTATAGACAACTGGTTTAAATAATCATTCTCCAAGGTAGAAGAAGAATCAATCAATCACAGTTACAAAGAAAAACTTTCAAATTCACAAGCAAAGTCTGGATATTGAAAAAGCCATCATAATTTGTTTTACGGTATGACATTTTGAATAGATATTCCTCTCCTAGTTAAAATTTCATACAAAGGAAAGATAAAAAGAAAATGCTGATTCTTATCTCTTATGAGGACACTGTCAAGATATAAAATCGATGTGTATTTATAAAATATAGATTAATGTCATTCCAAATTACGCGTGGCTACCCGTGTCATCTCGTCAATCAGAAATTCAGACCAATGATGAAGAAACAGGAGGGGCAGAGTGGGGGCTTCAAAACTGATCTCTGTTTTCAGCCTTCAAAGAAGAAAAGCCATGATGCTATATGAGAAATCTTTCAATGTAAGAAAATATTTAATTTCCACCACCTTTTCAGACTAAAGCAGGTGTGATCTCAACATGCCAGCTTTTAAATATAAAAATTTATACTAATATATAATCATTATAGAGAGATAGTATACGTGGGATAAAATTTTGTACTCCTAGAAGACTTTAATATTGCTTTATTCATACTTTTCCTGCTCTCAAAGAATGATGAGAAAATATAACTCAGAGAAATGGTGCTGATTATATTAATTCTCTATTTAATATCAAAAAGATTACCAAACAAAATTGTAGCTCTGTACCAAAGCTGCTAAAATTCCTCTAAAATCCAACTGTGGGGAAATTAAATGAACATAAATATGTATAAATAATTCAACACATTTTAAAGCCAGTCAGGCTACATTATCTACTTAAGAATTGGGATAAGATGTGAGAATATTTTAAATTAAGGTTCACACACAATGCTTTTCAGGCTTTCACAAGTTTATTTAAACAAATTGTAATGTTTTCCAAATGTATACTAAGGGACAAATTTTAATACAATTCTATTATAGTTATTATTTTATGAATACAGCTCATTGATATAGAAGGCATGTGCTTGAAAATGTGTTTATAACCATATATTTGAAAACCGAATCCCGTTATAAACATTTTGGCAAACCTTACTACTAAAAGTAACACGCTATTTTTGTTAAGTACACAAGCCCACTATTGTCAGGGTACAAAGCAAAATTTGAAAATATCTGATGTGCTTAATTATTTCACTTGAAAAACAATGTAGTTAATTCCAAACTCACTTACTTCATCAATATTTAATGAAAGCAATTAGTGCTGGTAGAATTCCATTTTCATGAACCTGAATGAATTCTGTAGCACTTGAACTATTCTTGCTTTACAGAAAAGAAGATATGAGTTGCATGATACATGGCTGAAAGCTAGAACTCTAGTTTTTCCAATATCTGCTAATGACGCTGCTATTCACCATTCAACTGTGTGTGCTCTAGCTCGTGTTAAAGTATCCTTTATTCTTTTCTCAAATATTTCATAAAATCCTTTAAAATAAAACAATGAATGTCACTATAATTAAAGGCATTAAGCCTCACAAATCACATTTCTTACATCTGTGCTTAGAACACAGGATCATGTAAAGGGAGAAGCAAGCGAGTCTTTTTTTCATTTTGTTACCCTCCCCACTTTTCACTCCTAATGTAGCAAAGTTACTACTGATCATCCATGGGGTATAAAATCTATCATATCCAGAAGAAAAGTCATACATGTATCCATGAAAATAGTATTTTATCTACCCAACAAAATGATTTGTCAAGTCCCTTAAAAACAGACATAACATATAAGTAAAAGTCAATTTTAATCAAATTCTCTTTGGCTGGCAAATCTGTAATAGCATTTAAGAATTTATTTCAATGACTATTCATGGTAAAACAAATTATACAACCTATACACTACAATTATTTTGAGGCTTTCTTTTCCTCTAGAGAATTTTAGTGGATAGAGGCCATAGTTGTGAGGGGGAGAAAGAATGAAGTCAAGTTGGCAAAAGGCCGGAAGAGAGGAGACATAGCAGGTTCTGAGAGCTTCTGTTCAGGACACTGGAAGAGAGAAGCAGGCTCAGAAGGAATATCTGAAGATCCTCCTGCCAGGAACACAAGGAACCATTCTACCAAGACAGAAGCCTGAGTCAGCCTTGTCTGCAGCCCAGCTCTCCAGTCACTGCATCTTAAAGAGCTCTCCAGAAAAAGCATCTGGAGGTACAAACATCAGAATAAGCCACACTTTCAAACAGAAGCCCACACTGAAGGACTTGGTACTAATCTTTGAGAGCTTCAGAAACATTTATTTAAATACTATTGATCTTATAAAGCAAATTTTATATCCCATCAAATTCAGGAAAATATTTTTATTTTTAAGTGCAAAAATTTAAATAATGGAGAGAGGAGAGGATATAATAAATATTACAGGATTAACTAGTCATTGAGTTTTTATAACTGACCTCCAACATGGCTCATTACAAAAATTAATCTAATATAACCCTCATGCATTATACCTGAGATCTTCAAATCCTTATAAAATACTACAGAATCTTAAAAACAAATGTAACAGCTATGTGTAAGTAAGGTTTTATTTTATTTTTTGATTTTTTAAATGAGGATTTTAATTACTAAGGAACATAGAAAAAAAAATTCTGTTGCTTTCCACTGTTCGGAATCAATCCCAGGGCCTTGCATGCTAGCCTAGGGCTCCACCTCTGAACCATGTCTCTGGGTTTAAAAAATGTTAAAAGTAAAAATTATGAATGTATTACAGTAGACATATACAGAGAATATCATGGGAGTTCAGACTTCTAGATGAAGAGAAGAGCAACAGCAAGGCTCAAGGGGCCAGAAGGCACCACAAGGCTAGCAAAGAAGCAGAGACAGACAAAAGATGTTATACAACAGGCAAGAGTCAGAACATAAACATGACTTTTTGATCAGAGGTCATCCTGGTGACTACTATACTTGTCTGGACTGTATGCAGAAGATCCTATGAACAGAGAGTAGAAGATACTCATGAATATCCTCAATGCAAATCACATCAGGGTAAAAAACAGTACATCTAGCTAGGGAGATAGCTCAGCAGTCTAAGTGCCTGCCTGGCAAGCACAAGGTTGTCAGGTTTGATCCCTGGTACCACATGCCGTGCTGGCCCCAGGAGCTGAGCTAGCCACCAAAACTGGGCGTGAGGGCGCATACCTGTAATTTGAGTGCTGGGGAATGTGAGACAGGAAAAGTATAGAGAGACTCTGTACTAAATAAATATATACATACATACATAATAAAAAAGTACATCTAAGAATGATAAAGAACATCCTGACTCTGATGTTGGAAAAATAGGAGGTTTAGATTCTATGTCAAGGAAACTGGGTAAGCAAGTTGTTATGCTTTATACCTAGATATCCCACCTAACGTCTCATGCAGTCATGAGGCAGGTTCTAGAGTTTGTGACTGATTCATGGTCCAATGCTGGGATTAAGGGTGTGAGTGTACACTCGCGCTGGAGTGGGCAACCTTCTAAAGTAGCAAGTAGTGAGAGACAGAAAGGAAATGATGAACAAGAATTCTATCATTTAATAGCCTGATGAGGAGATAAGCAGAACCAAAGCAAGCAGGTATGAAGTAGGTGAAATGCAAGCTATGGCCAGTGCTGTAAGAGAAGCACTGAGCAGCACCTCAGAGAAGAAAGACCAACAGCGATGACCTTCCACAGCAGCTGCCCAAAAGGATGAGGATCAGCCTCCTGCAAAGAGACAAGGCAGCAAGGCAGACAGCAATGCTCTATGTTGGAAAGATTTATCCTTTATTCACTAATAAGCAAGAAAAATCTATGCAACTTATACAAGTCAGAGATGGACTTACAAAGCACCCCTAGAGTTTTATCAGAAAAGGCAAGTGGGAGCTGGCATGGTGGTGCATGGCTGGAATCCCAGCACCCTGGGGGCTGTGAAAGGAGGATCACTTTGATTTCAAGCCAGGATGAGCTACAAGTAAGTTCAAGGCCTGCCTCAACTGCATAGTGAAACCCTATTTTAAAAAGACCAAGAAAAGGAAAAGGCAAGTAGTGACAGAAAGGTAATGTTGGAAAGAAATTGGAAAGAAATGGCACTTCTCCATGATTCTTTTCTTCTTTCTTTCTTTCTTTCTTTCTTTCTTTCTTTCTTTTTTTTTTT
>NDGN011247474.1:0-13557 GCA_002564285.1 Tympanoctomys barrerae | reverse complement strand
AGGGTGAGAATCTTTCCAATTAACTGCTAGGTTAAAAAATCTTCTGGAGATTCTCAGGATCATGTTAAGCACCTTTTAAAAATTTAAGCAAACTATTTTAGAATGGTCCTAAATTTAAAGAATGACAAAGGTTGTATAGAACATTCTGTAACCTAGTTTTCCCACTTGTTAACATCTTATAATACAATAGCACATCTGTCACAACTAAGGAACAAACATTGGGACAATAAACTTCACATTCTAATCAGATTTCATAGTTTGCCTCTAATATCCTTGTTCTCTTCTGGCAGTCTGTCTGGTACAACATTTAGTTATCCTGCCTCCTTAGTCTTCTTCTCTGACTTCAGGAATTTCTCTCCTAGCCTTTTCTTGTTCTTATGACCTTGACAATTTTAGAAATATTAGCCAGGCAGTCTGTAGGCTTCCTCAGATTGGGGTTAGCTGATGTATTTGTGTCACTGACTGCAGAGCAGTTGTGCACCAGGCATGTCCTTCAGGGAGATCTGTCATATCAGGAGTGTGTGCCAGGACAGTGACATTACCCTTGACTACCTGGCCAACATAGAGCCTTCTAGGTAAATTTACTGTGAAATTATCTCCTCCTACCTTTTTGTATCCTATTCTTTGGAATTAGAACACAAACCATATCTCATACTCAAAATATGGGAAGTTAAGCTTCAACCCTTTGAGGAAACATATCACTTAAACTATTTAGAATTCTTCTGCATGGGACATTTGTCGGTTCTCCCAATTTATTTGTCAGTTAATTATTTACATTTGTGTGAGCTCAAGAATATTCAATCTTTTTCCAAGTCTCAGTCAGTGGTGACCAAAGGCATATATACATTTTTGTAAAAGTTAAAATTTGAAACATTTTGTATGATACACAAATGGTAGCCATCTGATGTTGGGATATAGCCTATGATTTTGTCAGAATGTGTATCTTCCTATAAATATCTGATATATTTCTCTTTAACTTGCTGCTTACAGTGACCGTAACTGTATGTATAGTCAAGACCTGCACAGCAGTGTTTCAGTTGATAACAGAGTACGTGTATGATGATAGTCCCATTGGATTATAATAGAGCTGAAATTTTTGATGTCCTAGTATTTTTACTGTACCTTTGCTTAGGTATGGGTGGATACACAAGTACTTACCATTGTCTTTGGCATTCATTCAAGTAGCATGCTATTTAGGTTTTGGCAGTGTTGGATTTTTGTTTCTGGGACCAACTGCTTGAGAAAATCCACTTGGAGGAGGAACAGCTTATTTTGGCTCTTGATTTCAGAGGTTTCAGTTCATGATTCAGCTGGCTCAAAGCAGAAAGACTGTGACTGATGACTGGTGGGTGAAACTACTCACTAGTGTTACCCAGGAAGCAGAGCAAGGAAACAGCCAGAGAGAAAGGGGCCAGAATCAGGTATACTCCCAAAGGTAAGGCCCCCAGGACCTACTCCTTTTATCTAGGCCCCACCTTCCGAATTCTGATACCTCCCAGCAGTGCTATCAAAATGCCGTCTCATGAATCTACTGAAGTGAGAGCATCCCTGTTACAATCATCTCTGGAAACGCTAGCAGACGCACTCAGGAGTGGGCTTCGCTAATTTCCTGGGCACTTCTCCATCCAATCAAGCTGACAGTCATGACTAGCCTCGGAGCGATAGGCTACCTCATGTAACCTTGATGTGTAGTAAGCTAGACAATTTGAGTTTGTGTAAGCATTCTCTATGATGTTTGTGCAACCAAAAAAAAAAAAAAAAAAAATCACCCAGTGACTCATTTCTCATAGTGTATTCTGACCCTTGGTGGATCATAGACCTTTCCTAAAGGCCTACAAATGTTGCATCAGAAATATAGCTCTTAATACTACCTTTCTGCCAACACAGTTGCATCTTAGCGCTTGTGTCATTCTTCAGCAAGTAGTTAGAAATGAGATTATAGTGTAATCATTTTCTTTTCAAAGGAAACTCACAAAGGGCACTCTATAGTAAGTGATATTTTTAGTAATCATAAACATAAAATGATGACTTCTTAATTTTCTATAGAAACATGAATTACATCTTCAACCTTTACTAGTTTTAAGGAGTAAAAGAAAATCCAGACTTCTTTCAGAGGTAGAAGTGCCCAAGAAACTTCATTTTACGTCTGACGACTAAATGCTGTCTGCTATAACGTAAGGTTGATTTCTCATTTCAGTTTGGAAACAAGAGATCAATCAAAGTTAAAGGTATCTTATTTTGTCCTTGGGAGAAAAGTGAATACTGTTCTTTGTCAGGACTTTCCCCAGTCCCAATTTTCACCCTTACAAAGGAAATAAATTCCTTGCAATCAAAGGTAAAGCAAAGGGTAATTGCATCCAGAGCAGCCCATCAGCGGGCTGACTCGAAACTGGCCACGAAAGACAGCTTGTGAGTTACTCCCTGGGCCAGCAAAGGCGTCAGACAATAGTCCATTCCGGAGGTCAGTTCAGGAGACGGCATCCAATTTAGGGCCGCTGCCAGGGACATGCAATCCAGTGCCTGACATCTGGGCCCTGCAGCTGCCAGCCCTGCCCCTTGTGTAGCCACAGGTGTTGGCTGTACTTCTGTGGCATGCAGAAAAGCAAAGGAGGTAATGCCAGTTCATTGTGTGTGCGCATGTGTGCCTGTGTGTGTGTGTGTTTTCTTTTAATTCTGTTTTGCAAAAGGTACATAATTTATTTTGTTTTAAAATTAATGGAATCCTACATAATGGTTAGGAACATTTGGGAGACTAGCAAAAGAGCAGCTTTTGTTCAAGAACAAGAGCAAAACAAAGCTGAGTTCTTACACCTACAGGGTACACTATACACGAACATGCTGAGTGACATTGTTAACTCAGTCATTTGAATAGGCCTTCTTGGGACAAAAGAGAAATAGATGCATGCTGAATAGCAAACAGACAGTTGGTCTAATGCAAAGCCTAAGCGTGTGTCCTAGCCCTACAGTTTCCTCCCATATCTGTTTTGGGTCTTCAGGAGAATTTGTCTTTAGCCCTCAATACTTCTGGATCCGGAGCAGACTCTATGTTGTCTTTATCTCGCGCTGTACCAGCTGTAGCTATCAGTTTACACAGCTTGAAACAGGAACACTCCACTCTCCTCTTCCTCTTGAGGGAAGCTTGGCTCCTATTGGTGAGAAAAATCTCAAAGTTTCTATATTAAGTAGGTATTTGAGTTTCTTAGCTCTAAAGATGAAACAAGCAATGGAAGAGAAAAGATAAGTAAAAGAAAGTTCTGGCAATGGCAAACTGTAAAAAAGATATAGTTAATAGGATTTTAAAAACATATGCCTATGCCTCCATGATTAAATAGATACATCCATTTAATGCCTACCCCATAGTCTGAAATTAAAAATTGAATTTAATGGAGGAGGAAGGAATCTTTACTTTTCATCTTCATATTGAATCTTTTCTATAAAGAAATGTATTAACCCTTTAGGCTAATGTCTTTCCTTTTCAAAACCAATGTGTCTTTTAATCTATTGTTTATAGAAGGTGTGGTCAAAACTCTGGTGAATGTTTACATTTTTAAAAATTCCTCATAGTTAAAGATACATTGCCATTAATCCCCCTCAGAGAACTTCCGTCATTTCAAACACAGTTACCATCATTCCTCTGAAACTACTCGGAAGGTCCCCATGGGTTATTTTGCTGACTTCACGTACCTACAATATTTGAATGGTGATGGAACACCCATCTCTGACAAAACTAAACAAAAAGGGGGATATAAATGAAGGTCCATTTTGTAGTGGAAAAAAAATGTGTGTGTGTGTGTGTGTGTGTGTGTATGTATTTACAAAATAGTGTAGATATACAGCTATTTCTCTTAGTTCAATGAGAAGAAAGATTTATACTATAGTGTTTAGATAAGCTATCAGTCTACATCTTGTACTCTGAATGACTGCTACGAAGACAACAATATGCAATGTATTAATTATAGTAGCTGCCCTACTAAAATAAATAAATAAATAAATAAATAAAATGAATAAGTTTTTTTTTGTTGTTTTTTTTTTTTTTAAAAAGACATTTTCTTCCCCAGATCTTGCACCTTGTGATTTCTGGCTCTTCCCTGAAGGCAGAAGGACCGTGATAGGTAAATGTTTTGAATCTATTCAGGTCATTGAGGTAGCCAGTACAGCACAAAATAAAGACATCCACAAAATAGGACTTCCAGAACTGCTTCAGAAAGTGACAAGAATGATCAGACCAGTGTGTTTGCATTAAGGGAGATTAATGACTATGTACTGTAATAAATATTGTCACTGTATCTTTCTTTCATACCTTATATCCTCTATGTACAGTGTAGTAGCCAAAAGGATGTCTGACAGGTTTCATTCTTTATTGTTAGTACCAAGAAATTATCAATAGGTAAACTGGGCTTAGGGACACATACCTGTACTCCCGGCACCCTGCAAGCCTGGGGCAGGAGGTTCACAATTGTGCGCCCAGGCTGGCCAACTTAATGGCTGAGCAAGACCCTGCTTCAAAATAAAAACATCGGAAAAGGGCCAGCTACCTGACTCACTGTGAAGTCTCTGGGACAGTCCCCAGCACCAAGGGAAGCAGACAAGAGGCGAACAAGACGCTCTCTCCCAGTCCAGCTCCTCTCCCATTGTGCTGAAGGATCTGCGTCATCTCAGCGACCTATTGGAGTTCACTTAGTACATGATAAGTCCTTGCAGGACTGGTGAAGGAGTGAGAGTGAGCTGAGGAAACATCATTATTAGTGTTATTTCCCAAAAGCAAAGAAATAAAATTTCAAAACTTTTGTAGATTTCTTATCCTCAGTAAGATCTGTGTTGGTGTAGCTGAAAATAATGCTTAGTTTTTATCAAGTCTCTACAAATTGTGACTTTTGTCTATTTTAGGTATTCTCCATGTTTTCAAGTTGTATTTTCCTCTGCCTATAATGATTATGTATGTCCTCACTTTAGACAATACACTATATTTTGGTTCTGTGGATTAACTCACTTAAGGTTTTATTTCACTGCCAAGTTTCATATTGTGTGGTCTTGATTATATTTACTTTTATCTCCATTTATTAATTGTCTCTGATATGTCCTTGGAAAATAGTTTTCCTTTCTGTACACTTTTTTCCAAGCATACTGAAGTGCTTTGTTTATTTTATATCGATAACTGAACTCAGGACCTTGTGTTGTGGCACTGAACTATATCCCTGGACTCTGATGTATTTTGCATGATCTTATTTTAGACTTATTATTCTAGTGGCAGTAAATATACCCTTCTTCTAAGGGGTCATATATCTCCTTATTTCATTTCTTATTTAACCAAGTCTATTCCTTTGTCATATAACCATGTTTAGCTCTTTCCCATGCAACTCCAAGGATAAACTCATTTCTTTTTAGATTGAAGTTTCTTGGGAGAGTGGTCTATACTTGTGCTTCTACATTTTTACTTTTATTCACTTGTCTCCTCCTTCAGGGCAATTTCTAACTCCTGATCAGCACCTTCACTGAATCATCTTTATTCTAGAACCACATTAAAAATCTGCCAAGTTTCCTGTCTCTACTTCTTTCACTATTGATTAATCTCTCTTTCTTGAAGTTGTCTCGAACCCTTGCTTTCTGTGCCATAGCCTGCTATGGATTTCCTTCCATTTCTGGAATCAGTTGGCCTTAGACCTCGGGAGCCTGTCTTCCTTGCTCTAGTCTGAAGTGTTCATGTTCCTCACAATGCCACCAGTTTCTTTTTTCCAACCAAGTAAAGTTTCTTATCCTTTTAGTAATCTCTTCCAGGGTTAGCTACTTCCTTTCTCTCTCCTCCCTACACAGTCATATCTGTGTGTATTTGCCATTACTGACATCCAGATCTCTCTGCATATATATATATATGAAATCCGCCATCCACTGTCTCTCTTCATTCTTATTCTTAGCTTCTATCACTGCTATTTTTATTCCCTCCAAACTGTTTTTATCTTCCTTCTTCTCTTCCAATTTTCTTTAAAGAACTCCTTTCCTACTGTTGGGCCTTGGTGGGAGGCTTCATACTCGGTAAATTCCTTTGTGAAAGGAACAGACACGTAGTCTGGCTGCTCTAATCAACATCCTCTGTCAGCTGATACGTAGATTTTAGAAGAATGCATCTCTTTGTCTGAGTTATTGCTGGTAACCGTCCTTCCCTCTGTGTTGCAAAGGATTTGCCATATTATTTGAGACCCTGCATTACCCAGACAAGAAATCTGAGAATCTATTCATTCTTTCTTATCTCTGTACTCAATTGATATTAAGCCTTTTATTAGTTTTACACCTTAAGTATCTGTCTCTCACTCCTGTACTACTGATGTGTTGTCATTCCTTTAGTCCAGTCATTTATCATTTTTCTGACTGGGCTGTCTATATTGAGTTAACCTTCCCTCTCAGCCATTCTCCATACTGAGGCCAGTGAGAATTTGTTAGGAAATACAGACTAAATCCCTCAAGGACTCTGTGGTATCTCGGGTCAAGTGAAGTGTCTTAAGGTAAACAGAGCCCCCCGCCTGTCTGTCCAGCTTCACCATGAGATGTTTCTACTCTCATATAGTACCTTGTGCTCTCTCTTGCCTGCACTACTGAAAGTGCCATGCCTTTTCTGCCATCTGTATTTTCACTTTCCTTTGCCTGGGCATCCCTGGCTGTCATTTTTTCCCCTGCATGAATCCTATTCAGTATTTACTCAGCTATCACCCTCTCTGAGAAGTCTTTCCCTATGTCTCCTAAGTTGGACTAGATGCTTTTCTGTGCTTCTCTACTGTCCTGTGCTCTGCCTTTCATGGTTCTTGACCTGCCATATTGTAAATCATTGTTCATCTGTTTTGTAACTCTGAATGAATCTAACCTACACATATGAGCTTCGCTGGATGCCTGACATACAGTGTGTGCTTAGTAATAGTTTGTTGAAAAGGTGAATGATTACATTGATTTTGATTCAAGGAGAGTATTAGGTTCACATCTGCATTAGAATTTGCTCATGAATCTGTGTTGGAAGGCTCTAGGCAATCTTTTGCATGTCCATGCTAGAATATGCTATATATCCTTAATGCTCCCAAATTCTAAATAACTTAGCTTGTTAACTTTTCTGACAGTAGCATTTAGCCTTTTTCTTTATCACTAATATAATAAAAATATTTTGTATTTATCATACCCTAAGTATTTAGAGTTTTAGGGAGGTAAATTACTAGGAGTCTATGTATTGTAGCTTGGGTTTTTTGTTGTTTTCTTTAATTTCTATCTGAAAGGAACTTTCCTTCTGCCTTCTGTTAAATCAACATTGATTAATGTTAGTAAAATTGTGTGTGTGTGTGTTTTTAAATCATGAATTTTTGTAGATTTAAATATATGTACCATAAAATGCAATGCCTGGTGTTGTAATGGGCTGTGACATTTTTTAAAAATATAATCTAGCCTAACCTAAGGATATGGAAATATTAACTCTTTTGGATTGGTCTATACTTCTGAAAGATAAGCTTATTTTATTTTTGAGGGAAAGCAAAACAATTATCAGGAGACAGCATGCTATCATTCTTATTTTTCATAAAGTTGAAGCATATCCTAAAATGAACTTTTATCTAGTCATTTAGTAACCCATTTATCTAGAGTTCACCTTTTTAATTTCTAAGATTAATTGTATTGATTATGTGCTACATTGGTCAAATGGATGTTTCACCAATACGTTTACTACCTCACCTATTCCGTCCAATAAAACTTCCCTTTTTCACAGCTCCTCTCTTACCCCTACATATGATGATACAGAGACGCAACATTTTCAACACAGGGAGAAAGCCACAGTCACCAAACCCTGAACATCTTCATTCATCTACAGACGGAAAAAGAAAATCTCATTCTATCAGTTCACAGAATTCTGTTTTATCTACATAATAATTTGCAAATACTTTATAACATGAGGAAGCCATAAAACCTTTTATTAGGCAAAATTTTCAGCACAAATCGTCTTCAGAACTAAACTTCAAAGCAATTTCTTAATCTTTATTACCTTCCCAGTCTTGATTAAAACATTGTGTTAAATGAGTATCAAGGGTCAATGGCTTCCTTTTTTTCTAATTGAAAGGCTGTCTGCTAAAACTGTCTCGACGCACTGTAGTTTCGCCACCTTAGTAATTTTAAGTGACTCTACCTTTCCACATATGGCAGTGTACAACTATCAGAAAGAGTGTCAGCAAAAAGCTCTCGTTAGGCACAGCGGTTGTCTTCCGGGTGTCCCTTCTTTCCACTCAGACTTGTCTCATGTTTGTAGAGAGACACTTGAAGCATTATTTCTTTCTTCATGTGGGTGGAGATAAGGGCCTCACTTCCCAGTGTAATCTATCACCACCCTGGAGGTCGGGGACCACTGGGCTGGCTGCTTTTGCTTCACTGAAGAACAGCAGATGTGATATCCTTTGGCCTGGGTGTGTTTTGTTACGCTTGTTAAGGACAAAGTGCTAGAAATTGGACCCTGCACTTGACAAAACATAAAACACAAAAGACAAGGTCTCCATCCTTAGCACTTTTTATTCCAGAGTATAAAATTGCAGGTAGCACTAACAATATCAGGTTGACCACCAAAGACAGGTTTAATCATCGTGAAATACCAGGTAAGTGAAACAATTAAAACTTAAATCATGAAAAGAAGTGGTTTGGAAATAAGTTACTGTTGTTCAAAGCAACCCTAGAAAATTTGCTGAGGCTACTTTTGTTCTTTTGGTTTTTTGAGAAAATAAAATAATCATGTTTGTGTTTTAAAATACCACAAGTTATGAAAAGCGTGGGCAGAATGGTGCTGGAGGCCACACTGGGGAGTTATGACACCTACAGGTGCAGCTTTACTTAATTGGGCCATAAAAGCTTGGCACCCACTCATTTATAGTACCGGGCTCAGTGTTGCACGGGGTGCCCCGCGCGTCCCCCCAGGCCAGCCTCTTTACTGCTTCTCAGGTCCCCCTTTCCTCCGGGTCACTCTCTATTGATGCAGTTTCCTTTCTGCCTGTGTACGTTCTGCCCACTGCTCAGTTCAGCTCACTTCGTAGCTTCTCCCTGAGTGTTGTCCAGGAAGGACTTCAACCCCCTAGCTCAGAACCTCTCAAACATTTGCATTTTCTAACTGTTTCTTCTTTTCCGATGATATTATATGCTGACATTTAATTCCCCTGCATAAATTATAAGATACCCAAAGACAAGCTGGTAAATTTATTATTAAGGACATTGCCTACTGCAGGTGCTCGGTGAATACCTGACTTGCGGACAGTATTCCAAGCTGTTGGATTCCTTGTGCTTGACCATCCACGCTGGTGTGAAGCCTCTCAGATGCTAAAGATCTGTTATCCGCGCAGTAATCAATGGGTGTTACCTGCCTTCTCCCCACCCCTCCCCACGCACCATTTAAATATTCTCTGCAGTGTGATCCCTTCCCAGGGAGAGGCTGCCTGCTAGCTGGAAGTTGGCCTGCTGCATTCCTCTGCAATGGGTATTTTTGCTTTGCACTGCCCATTCTTGTTACCTAGATGCAAGTTCTTTGCTTACGGAAAGCTTAGCACTTTTCCTGCTACCAGTCATGGTCATCAGTATATGGAGCTTTTGTCTTATATCCCTGTGAAAATTAAACACTAGGTACAAAGGATGGAAGTCAGTCATATGGAGGAATGAGCTCTAAAAATACTTGGAGCATGGGAACTTCATGAAACAGGTTCATTTCTTGGTTCATTGACAACTTTATTTATTCTTTTGATACAGGGTCGTGCTGTGCAGTTTGGGTGCATGGTGATCCTCCTGTCCCAGCCTCCCGAGCGCTGGGAGTACAGGTGCGCATCACTATAGGTGGCCCACACAGCATGCAGTGCCAGGGATGAAACAAGCCTCATGGACAACTTCACAGCACTATTAGCTCCAGTCCTCCAAAACTTTTCTGAAGCTGATGATTGATTAAAGAACTATTTTATCATCACTGGGAATGTGTATTAAGTGCCACCTTTTCATCTTTATTATTTCCAATAATTCATTCATGTGTCAGCTCAGCTTAGATTTGCAATGCATTATTTCTCCCATAGAAGAATTTGTACTTTTTTTTTTCTTTTTTGTATTTAGTACAGGGTCTACAGGATCTCACTACACAGATTGCACTCACAGTGATCCTCCTGTTTTCAGCCTCCCAAGAGCTGGGATTACAGGCGCGCGCCCCGACTCCCAGTCTCAATTGCCGTCTAATCGCACCCTGGGGGCGGGGCTGACACAAGGTGGGGGGATGCAACCCCTGTCCCCTGCATCTGCCTAAGCAGGCGCTTTAGTCAGCTGAACTGTCTGGCTGCACTCCATAGAAGAACTAATACTTTAAAAATTCTGACTAGGTGGATAGAGAAATAGATGGATGGACAGGTGGATAAATGAAAGTGAGGTAGTGTTATTCTACACAGATGGTGGCCACCCATCCCGACGTGCCTTTTGCTATGAATTGAGCAGTGGATCCTGATGCTGCTGCTCTGCCGGTGCCCCCAGCCGCCTCTTCACTTTCCCTTGGGCCTAATGAACTCTGAAAAGGGAGATGTAGGGGTTAGTGTTTAGAAACAGCAGTGATTATCTTAACTTATTTTCGCTGGATTCTTCTTAGGTGCGATGCACTGTTCTAAGTGCTTTATATCTCTTCTGAAACACTCATTGCCAAACGTAGAAACAAGCTCACCGGGTGGTAGTGGAGAGTATGCAAGCAATACGATGTCATTTAGCACACCAAAGAGTGATGTGCTCAGACCTGCTACAGATGATGTAGCTTTAAAAAACCGTGAGACACACAAGAGATACAATGATGAACGTTATATTTCCCACTTGTATGAGCTATATAGAAAGGAAAATTCACAGAGACTGAGGTTGGAGCTTGTCGGTCTGACAGTGTCAGCTTGGACTGGGCGGCTCTGTCAGGAGGGCTGCTCTTGTGCATTGCTTTGTACGGTGATCCACCGGCTCCCTGGCCTGGATCCAAATGGTGTCAGCAGCTCTCACCCCCCCACCCCTGCTTCAGACATGGTCAGATGCCCTTGGGTTAGGGGGTCGGGCAGTCTCATTGCTCAGAAAAGCTGAAATGTGAATGCAAGACATTCGACCACAGAGCTTTCTCCTTGGCGTTCCCCCATGAGCCTCTCTCTGCAGTTGAGCAAATGGCCTTGGAGCTAACAGGAGCCACAGGTCAACTGAACCAAGTTGCCACTGGTGGAGTTAATGAGGCACCCACGAAATGCCAAGCTGACTACACATCTGCATCCTTCACCTGAGGGCTCAATAAAGAATTGCGCACGCCTGTAATCCCAGCACTCAGGAGGCTGGGGCAGGAGGATCGCTGCAAGTTCAAGACCAGTCTGGGCTATAAAGTGAGCTCAAGGCCAGCCTGAGCTGCAAAGACAAAAAACTTTTAGAAGAGTTGACATATTATGGTAGAGCAGCAAACAAGTAGCTTTATCCCAAGCATTCTCAATCAGTGAAATTGGTTCTAGAGATTCCAAAAATATCTTAAATCCTAAATGGTTTGTGATGCTCCAAAGCTTATCGCTACCTAACAAATATTATCCATTAGTGTTTACTTTCTCTCAGCAGGGAATACAGTCAGGTGCTGCTGAAGGATGGAGATCCATCCTGGGAAACACACTGTCAGCAGATGTGATTGCTATGGGAACGCGATACAGCTTTAGTGTACTTGAACAAACTTAGATGAACCTACTCCTTCCCGAGCCAGATGGTGGGGCTAAGGCTGCAAGCCACCGCGTTACTGCCCCACGTACCGCAGCTAATTATAACACAGGGCTAGTATGTACATAACTGAATGTATGTAAGCATAGAAAAAATACAATAAAAATACAGCGTGGAAGATCAAAACTAGCACATCTACGGAGAGCGTGTCCCAGGACGGGCTGCAGGACTGCGTGCTGCTCCGTGTGTCAGGGAGGGGTGGTAAGCATGGTTACCACGCACTTCCTGAAGCAGCACACGTAGGCCACAGGTAATAAACACACTTTATTCATAATAAGTTAGCTTTTTTACTTTTAATTTTTTTATTAGCTGTAATAACACTAAGCTTAAAACAAACACTTATGCTGTAAAGCTTTTTTTTTTCTTCTTTTAGAATTAAAAACAAATTTTTAAAACTTTTTCGTTAAAAGTTAAGACACTAACACATCCACTAAACTGGGCTTGCAGGATCAGTTTAATCAGTGTCACTGTCTTGAGTTCCACATTTTGGTTCCACGGGAAGGTCTGCAGGGAAGTGATACGCGTGAAGTGATTATCCTGATAACACCGGACCTTCTACTGCATTCCCTTCTGAAAGGGCTGCTTGATGTTCTACAGTTAACTACATGGCTTGCTTTTAAATAAGTGGGGTTACATTCCAAAATAATGACTAAGAATCCTGTATAATAAATCTGCACACCAGTGACAGCTATTTAGTGTCATGATCAGATATGGTGCACTATATGCATAATTGCATTGCTATATACTGTTATGTATATAGGTAATACATGCGTTTATACCAGCATCAACTGCCAACACAGATGCAGTACACTATGACATCACTGTCAGCAGGAAGTTTCAGCTTTGTTATAATGCGATTACCACGGAATATGTGCGTTTAGCATTGGCTGATGTGTTACGTGGTTCGTGAGTGTACGTGAATGTTTTTTCTCTTTGAGAGAGGTAATGAAAAAGTTAAGATGGGCCATGATATATTCAAAAAGGCCTGCTTTGCAATAGTTTCTTTTAAAATTAAATGTCTAAAAGTACACGCACAGCACTCTTGTCTTTGGATTATCAACTGATTGTCCACGTCTTAGCATAATAAGTGGATATGACAAGGCAAACAACAGCCATAAAATTCAGTAGATCCAGGTTCAGTTCTTTGTGGGAAACTTAACCTCATTCTGCTTCAGTTTTCTAAACTTTGAAGTGGAAACTATGCTGTGTAGTGTCCAGATGATACTTAGAGAAGAAATTCTTTGTCAGCTACTTAACAGAGAGCCTTATACTACTTACCGGTGGTCTGTGCAGCTACTACATTCACAATTAAGTCTGCAAATATTTAGGAAAGCAGTCTTGTTCTCATGGAGATCCAGTAGCATTGAAGGGGCTACCCTCCTGGGAGCAATCAGAAAGGTCCCTCTTCCTTAGATGTTGGCTCAGGACAGTCGTCTAGGATCGATGGACATGTTCTGAGCCAAACCTTGCTTCCTACTAAACACAAGATACCTAAAGACTATGGAGAAGACAAGCAAACTGGCTTGTCTCCTGGTGTTCTTCCCTAGAGCCAAAGCTGTCCACCACTTTTGGCAAATGCCTTCATGCCTCTTAGTCAATATGTAATGGATTTCAGAGGTCAGATCAATTCATTAATTTATACTGGCTCAGTGCAGGAGGGAATTAAAACATAGTCCCTTGTCGCACAGAGTTTTCATCTGGCCTATTTAGTCAATGGATCATAGGATTTTTCTTTTTTATTACAATCTATTGCTTTTTTCCCATAATTTTATTGAGAAACAAATAGCAATGAGACAGTTTCAAATCAAATTG
>NDGN011247431.1:0-11962 GCA_002564285.1 Tympanoctomys barrerae | reverse complement strand
CTTTGAGTACAAAGATATAAAATGGACACTCATCTGTATACCTTTTTTTTTTTTTTGGTAATTACTCCAGCACTTTTCAAATTATTGCATGCACAGGAATCATGGGTGCCTTAAAATGTAGTGTGACTCAGCCTTAAAATGTAGTGTGACTCAGAAGTCTTTAAGAAGCGACTTTGTGGCAATCTATTTTTTATTGCTCTAACAAAATGCCTGAGACAAACTAAAGGAGACAAGTCTTAAGACCATACATAGCTGGCTCCATTGCTCTCTGGTCCTTGTAGGGACAGAAATATATGAAGGAAGGGTGTGGTGGGAGAGACTGCTTCCTTCATGGGAGCCAGGAAGCAGAGAGAAGGAAGAGGCTGGAGACAGCATCTGGAGCCCAAGCCTACATCCTGTGATCTACCCTCTCCAAGGTGACTCCCCTCATGTTTCCACTGCCTTCCAGTAAGGTCATAGGATTATGATCTCATCAGTAGACCACTCTACTGATGAAGTTTGGGCCCTCTCCATCCAATCACTTCCTCAAATCCCATCAGCAACCAAGCTTTCAAAACAGTGAGATTTGTGGGACAGATCATATTCAAACCATAAATTTTCATCAATTGCAATGCACGTCCAAGGTTTATCTTCCTGACAGAATAAATATTTTACACCCAAGCTTAGGAATAAAAGGACTAACAGATGTACCAAGTAACAAAGTACATGCTTATACTCTGTGCAGAGTAAAATAATTAATTGTGGCACAAAATGTAGCCCAGCATTGTGAGTTACTCCCCATGCTTCCTATTTATGGGGCAGATGGTAATCAAAGCCCCTCTCCCAAACACTCCACACTCAATGAAGCAAATCAGTCCACCAGATCACATCCAGATGGGTGGTTGAGTGGAGGCCCTGGGTTGTCCTTGTGAAGCCCATCAAGATACAATGTGATATAAAAAAGAGGAAGCCCACTCAGTCCCCACAGGACTCACCTATTTGTATAAGCAGCATAAACATCCTGCTGGGAAAATATAAGCAAAAGTTCAAGACTTGACCCTGATCACAGAAGAATGAGCTCTGGCGTTATAAAACTCTCAGCACACAGCTATTATTTTCACACCAAGCCAGACAATTTCTTAATTCCCCAAGCAATTTGCACATTTCTTCATTGAAATACCCTGTGTGGTTGTCAAGAATAAGATTTTCTAAAGCTGTATATTTTGCATTCCTCTTAGCTCAAAATTAGAAACATATGTTCCCCACCTCCACATATGACAGTCCAGCATAAATGATTTTCCTCATTTTATTCAGAGAAGGTATCATTTCAAATTTGGCTGCCAAAAATTAAAACATGCACGACCTAATTTATTAATTGTGTTTCTTTGCAAACTAGCAAATGAGCTCAATTAACTGAAATGCAGGGGTGCATCTCGATGCTGTTACAGTGAGTCCTTCAGGTTGGAGATGCTAATGGCATCGTTAAGGTAGTGGAGGCAACAGGAAGAGCGTGGCAGAGTTTCCAACTCCCAGACTGTCTGTGTTAAGTGGGTACTTTAGAGAAGATCTGGAATTTTTCACTTCTAGGTTCTTCCTTTAATAAGGCTATGCCTGTAGCCAGGAATAATTATCTTCTGAAGACAATATCCAGGATGGTCACGGGAGTATGTACTGTATGGCACAAAATCACCTTCATTTCAGGCAGTGGGCATTGGGCAATAAAAGATGCTATAAGGTATTTCTCCACAGAGGTGGGAGGCCAGGAACAGGGCAGATTATCACAAGATTCAGAGGTCAGGCTGTATTGTCACCATGATGTAAGAATCTGAAAGAATAAGTAAGATCTGAAAGGTACAATGGATGCAGCAAAAGGAAAAGAATTGCTCCAAGGGAAGGCATAACTCTAATGAGAGAAAGGAGAAAAGAAAGAAGGAAGTGAAAAAGAAATACATATATATATACATAGGATAGCTTGGATCATCATACTGCTGATTTCTGCTGATCTATTGAAAGGAGCAGTCAAATGTTTAAACTTTTTTCTCTCGTCTTTTTAATTTTTTGACTAATTTTCATGCTTATATCTGAGTAACTAATGTGAAGACAACAGTATGCAATGTAACAGCCATCGCTGAATTCCTATCATTTGGTTTAGTGAAATTCTGTATCATTTCTAATGGCTTGTTTTCTGTTTACATTCTTGTATTCTTTTTAACAATTAAAGCAATTAAAAGATTGAGATGTCTTTAAGAGGCCTTTATTAAGATGCATGGCCACATCCTGCTCTGAATGTGAAGCTCTAGGTCAGCAGGTGTCTTTGAAGACATCTGGAACTCAGATGGCAAAAGTAATAAGCAGTAGAGTGACAACTACTGTGCACGAGCTGGGAAGTGGAAGCGAAGCCAAGTGCAAACCAGGTTCTCTGCCTCTGTTTTTGTCTGTCTGTCTGTCTGTCTGTCTGTCTGTCTGTCTGTCTGTCTCCCTCTCTCTCCCCCCCATTTATCTATTTATAATTTCTCTCGTATTCACCAGAACTGTTTCAGAAAAATAGTGTTTTTTTTAATTAGTCCATCTTTGCAGAACATAAATTCCTGTTCCTTGAGCAGACCTGGAACACAACCGTCACGCATCTCCTTTCCCTTTATGGTCAGCTTGCCTCCCTGGCAACCCCCCTCTCCATCTCTTAATCCCCTTTGCATTAGAAACGATATCTATATCATAATTTTACATATAAACAGAAGCTTAGAATAACAGTATTGCTTGCATGAGATCGTCCAATTAGTGACAGAGCTATGATTTTAAACAAGAAATCAAATGAGCATCAGACAGAAAAGAAAGGCAAGCTGGAATGAGAAACAGCACCCAGCACACATTAATAATGTTAACTGAGGAACTTCTAACTCAGGGTCTTCCCTGTGCTACACACCCAGCCCTTCTTAGATGTTTTGAATTTATAGTCAGGGTCTTGGTTCTCTCTGAGTTGCAAAGTTGTCCAGGATGGGATGGAATTTGGAACCCTCTTGCTTCAGCCTCTCAGATCTTTAGGACCGGAGGCATGCACCACCATGTCTAGCTAACTGCTCCACTCTGACGATGAATTCCATATGCTGTCCAGCACAGAGATCTGCCTCAGCAGGCCCCGGCTCCTAGGAAGGGCTTCCTCCTGCTGTTGTGGCACAGTGGGCTGCCATTGCCCTGTGGCGGAGGTCAGGTACCTACTTAAGTAGTCCACATTCTGACAGGACTGTGCTAGGAAGAGAAGAGAGTAAAGACTATGGACCAAGCGGTGTGTGGCCACATCCTGCTTCTACAGTGAGACAGACCTCAGCCATAGGACCCATCCTCACTGTCTACCTGGCAGGTGCAGACAGCCACGCAGGGTGCTAGTGCTAGTGCCCGGGCACAAAAGCAGTCTAGCTCCCTCCTGGAGCGTCTGTCTGACCCATGCCTGTACCAGGTTCTTTCAGAGCAGCTCTCCAGGGGACCTCATTTTGTTAAATACAATATTCAGTAGTTTCTGATATGATCAAGATCTGTTCCCTATTGGTTTCCAACCTGTGGCTTTCCACTTTAACATTAATATTGATACTCATAATCATTGCAACTTTTTCTGAATGAAATTACACCAAAATTCTTCAGTACTTGCCATAGCATAGTTGAAGTATTTTGGTTGAAAATAAGAGAACAATACGTGGAGTTATGTTGCATAATTCAAATGCAGCTCTAATATGTAATAACGCCAGGACCTAAGATGAATTCGTCAAGCCTCAGCCCCTGAGATTCACTCTGGTAAGAGGGGAGGGACACGGCACATATGTCAAAGGCTCAGAACAAAGGCTCACTTAGCTAAATTTGTAATTCCTTAGAACTCTGTCTTGGACTTCAGACACAGAGCAAGTGCTTTTCAGTTTTGGTCTCTGAATCACTGTCTTCTGATTCACAAAAATAAAGTTAGGATATTTCTCTTGTAGAAGAATGAAAGGACAATGAGGGACTCTAGAAGTGCAATGTGGATAGAAA
Organism: Tympanoctomys barrerae; assembly: GCA_002564285.1. Lineage (NCBI taxonomy): Eukaryota > Metazoa > Chordata > Mammalia > Rodentia > Octodontidae > Tympanoctomys > Tympanoctomys barrerae. The sequence continues at coordinate 7,966 of NDGN011247431.1, read as the reverse complement.
TGGGTTAACAACAATGGACAAAAGAGCAGATGGCTCAAATTAGCGTGAAGTGGTAGTGTGTGTGTGTGTGTGTGTGTGAAGAAGGAAACAAAAATACAAATTTCAGAGATTAGTAGAAGAACTAGGTAGAGATAGCTGTCGAAATCCATCTCTGACTAAATTTTCATTCCCACTGGAATTCAATACACCTCCACACAGACAGCAAGGATGACAAGGTCAACCTTCCAGTTGCCCTGTCCTTTAATAGGCAAAAGCTGAAATACAGCACAGCTGTACTATGGGATATCATTCAACAAAAATATGTAATGTACCACTGATATAGACCAACACCTGCATAAATCTCTTTTGAATTACAAAGTCTGATTTAAAAGAAAAAACTACAGTGAATGATTAACTTTAAGAAAGCTATACCGGTAGAAGATGTTTTGCCACTGGTTTCTTTCAGAAGCCTCCTCCCCACTTCAGACATACTTATTCCACTATTCTTGCACTTTCTGAGGCAATTCTAGAATTCCTCTTTCTTGAGTGTCTGTAGTTGTACTATTATGTATACTGCATTGTTCTGATTTGATTGAATATGTTCATTTTTTACGTTCATTTTGACTTGGGGTAAGAGTATACATTCCCTGATCTGCTGAATGAGGAGGCTAATGGGGCAGCATAATGTTTTTATTTGACATAAATTGTTGTTTGCATCTTAAATCAAATCAGCACACTATACCAGCTATGAAAAGACACTCATGAGAGAGGACTTCTATACGGCTGCAGAAAGTAGAAGAAAAGACAAGATAAGTATGTTCAGAATGAGGGGGGCCAGGGGAGGGAAGTTCATGGCAACACCTTTTACTGTAAAAATTTATTTAAAAAAATAACACTCACTGTATTTTTTTATTGCACCTTTTACGTTATGAAGAAAAAAAGTCAATGCCCAAATCCTGCATACTGAATGATTCAATCTATAGCATTCTGGAAAAAAAAAAAAAAAAAAAAAGATAAAAATGGAGAACAGGGCTAATGAGGGTTGGAGGCAAGAAGCAAGTGCACCGAATTAGAAAAGGACATTGTCAGAGATCTCATGACCCTTCTGGATACTGCCAGAGTCCAAGTGGTGCCCTCGTTATAACAGTGCACCAAGGCATTGAAATCGCTTCTTTAAAGAGGCGCAGTTTAAAACAAGCTTAACAGAAAATCTTATATGAGGTACTTTGTAAAGCATGGCCGAGTTATGATTCTGGAACAATGCCTGTTTACATTTTATATCCTTTATCAATTCTTACCATTTCATTAAGTAAAAATTGAATGAATTAAATTGAGTACATTACTGATTTGTTTGGCTTCAGGTTTACACAGCATCCTCAGTAAAAATAAATTTATTAGATCTTCAAGAGGATAAGCCACTTGTCTATTAAAACATTTAATTATTGAAAATACATGCATGCAAGACAGCATCCTAAAGGCAAAAGATAAAGACATTCTGCATCCCTCTTCTACTCTTTTCAGGATATCTTGGGCAAATTAATTATGCCACAAACCATAATAGCCAAAGCCCTCTCCTCATTACCCCGTTTTTCGACTGTCTTTTTGTGGTTGTCACCAAAAGACCTTGAAATCTACAAGATCCACTAATTATTTTGCACCTTTACCCTTTCCTGTGCAAAGCACTACATGAGGTTTTGAGTCTGAAGCCCTATTAATGCAGAGCTGAATCAATAAAAGCATAAGAACAAAGACTTTTGTGCTCAGAGTAAAGATGAATAAATAATAATAGCATCATTAAATAATAGTTCAAGGCCAATATGGGCATACTATCATTTATATTAACAGTACACCCTACAATGCATATTAATATATACAAATAAGGGACCTGATAAAATAAGCACATGCTGTAGTGAGCAAACTCAGGAAAGTCTGTCAAATCGTGCACAAAAAGGAAACTTGTAAATTATGGATGCTGATTCAAAAAGGAAGGCGGCAAGGACAGAAAGCCATGCTCTCCTATCTGTATTAAATGGGCAAAACAAAATGTTAACAAACTGAGTCAACAAATTGCAAGCAAAGTTTTGGCAATCTGAGTCAGTAAGTTGAAAATAAAGAGAAATTAAATCACATAATCAATGTGGACTTTTCCTCAGAATTTAGGTTAGGCTTAAGAGTTTTAAAACTGTAACCCAGACAAAAGCACACATATATTTTTGAACAGGTAAAGGTACACATACATGCACACACACTCACAAGCAGGTGCCTATCCATGACACATGGACAGATACCCATGATTACATGCATGTCATGCATGTCCATGCCATATAGTCAGTAAATATTTTAAATAGATTGATATAAACTCTATAGAAAATGACAATATCTTTAAAAATACATTAAAATCTAAAGAAGCAATATATCTATTAAAATATGTTGCTTAGAAAAACATGCAAGCATCATTATTCATGCAACATTTGCATGTGTAGATTTATGCGTGTATATTCATATGGGTATTGGCATTGATGAAGTATAATCAGGAAATGTTTAAATTCAAGAATTTTATTACAGTAAAAGATGCATTGGCACTAACCACCCCCAAAACCTGCCCCTTGAGTCTAATACTCTCATCGGATTGTCCTTGTCACTCTCCGCTGCACTTCTGTGACAGCTCTCTCCTGAATGCCTTCAGGTACGTTGTCAAGACAGTCTTGATGTCCTGAATCGACTCCCACCATTTCTCTTCCATAGCCAAGTGGACTGTGTGGGAGAGCCAGAATGAGAATGCACGGTGCCTGATCTGAGGAGTGAAAATGGACCCAGAGCCCCTGGAGAGCTTGCAGGAGTCTGCCTTTCCCTGGGACGCTCTGGGCAGCAGTGTTCACTGCTTGTTGTTTTCTTACATTTTATCGCACCCCTTGAAAAGCACTCACCAATGAGGACTTCTGGAGGTGCTTTAGAAAGTGGCCAGAACAACGGGCCATTGTGTGTTAAGTGCTGGGGCCAGCACATCCAGAGGGATTTTAAACAGCTCTTGTGTACAAATTTATAAGTACACATATATAAATATATAAATGCAAATGTGTGATTTTCATACACCTAGGAATACTATCTCAAATGTTTTGGAAGGCAGCCACTGTATTTTGCATTTTCCGGAGTCTGGAATGGGCCAGCAGGATGGATCAGGACCGCCAACATGGTTGGAGGGTGGTCCACTCATTCTTTCGAGATGATTGATACAGAACTTCCCCATATATTTTAAGTTCAATCAGGGACATAGCTCAGTGGCACAAATGCCTGTCTGGCAAGTACAAGTTCAAAAGTGTTATAAGACATTTTCATTTCTTTCCCTGTTAAATACAATTTCACATTTCATAAGGAGAAATATAATTTGTGGATCAAAAGATAAGTACATTCATCATGTCTACAAATACGGCCAATTTATCCTTGGAAGCCCAGGGTAGTTTATCTTTTTAAGAATGACAATATTTGTTTTCCGACATTTTCAACATAACTAGATGTGTAAATCGTATAGTTTTCATTTTGCAAATCATGTGGGGGAAACGATACCTTGTGCCTGAATTCCAGACAGCGGCTCCTCAGGGAGAAGGCTGGATCTGCTCATAGCTTGGGTTCTTGAGCTTCATTTTCTCTGTTCCCTATTTTCCTCCTCGGTCCCCCTGGCCGAGCAGATTTCTATGGCTTTAAAACTCTATTTATATATAGACTGTGTATATTAATCCTTTTCCTTTATGCATGATACAAAAATTTTCAGTCTTCTGCTCGCATTTCCATTTTGTGGTGACTTTGTCACATTTAAACATGTTTTTATGCTGTCAGTTGTCTTACTTCCTTCAGGATTTCACCGTGACAGGAAAAGTGCTCATTTGCATTTTGGTTCCACGGATCTTTTCTAACTCTAGGCCCCAAATGAATTCCTTTCATTATCTTATATTTATAGCTTATTTTTATTTCATGTTTATCACTTAGGTGTTTGTGGAATTTATATTTGTGATTTCTTTATTCATTACCAATTTGAAAAACCATCTTTATTATAAATGTCTTTACTTTTCTGAGAAGAGATTTTTTTATTCTCCTTTAATATTGTCTCATGCATTTCAGGGACCGTCTTGCTCATTTCTTTCTTTTTTTATGTATTTGGTTATTTCTGGGTCTTGCTATGCAGCTTGGACTTACGGTGACTCTCCTGCCTTCAGCCTCCCCAGCACTGAGATTACAGGCGTGCAGCATACCTGGACTCTGGTCAGTTCAGCCCGCCCTGGGGCATGTGTTGCCAGGATTGAACAGTGCTCTTGCCCAAGCTTGCCTCAGTAGGTGCTTTAGTCTGCTGCGCTATCTCACTGGCTCAACTTGTCCACATCTATATCAAGCTGATAGAGTTTTAGTTATGCTGGGTGTACATAATATATGTTGCTACTTGATACGGCAAGTCCCACTTTTATGATTTACATGTGTCATTATTGTTGGAGCTTTCTTCCAGATGATTCCCTAATTATATTACCAGAATAAATGCAAGAGGTTCTTGGAAAAAATTAAACAAAATTAGTGATCTTATAATCATGGTGACATATTTTTTTCATGCTTGAAGCTTCCTCATGGGAAAACCAAATATCGCTCCATCTGTTCTTAGTGCAAAGAGCTTTTACACTGTTTAGTATTTTTAGCAAAACTATGTCAACAGTTCCAGTCTAAAGTTTCTTTTAGATATTTTCCAGCATTTAGATAGTTACAGTTATAGATTCATTTTCTGCCTATAATATAGCAGGGCCCTGGTTCACAAATTTAATTCTTTCACAATTCTGCTCACAAACCAAACTGGATAAGAACCAAGTCACATTTCCACACAAGGTAAACATGGGTCCTAACCACAGACTTGGACCCAGTACTTGTCCCATTCAGTTTTCTACCAAAATCATGGAAATAATTAAGTTCATAAACAGGTACCACTGTCCCTGAATCATCATTTACTACAGAGCCCTCATCCCCTCTCATCTGCAGTGGTAGACCTTAGTTTGCATCCCCTAGGTGATTATCAAACCCACTGCGGAAGGTCACAGGCACTTGACTACATGGGGCCCTACTGAAATGCAGGCAGAAAGGCTCCCGTTACTCTCTGCTACATTACGGGACACTAATTTCCTACAGCTGTGGCTTGGACCAAAGCTGAAGGAGGAGAGGCTGCTATCGGACACCAAAGACATTTCTCTTAAGTTGGCAGCTAATTGGAAAAGTGAGGTGTTCTTTGGTTACACATAGACCCTCTGTACACCTCAAAGAAGAGCCTACTGTATTCTTAATTTACTTTAATTTTATTGTGAGAATATTACACTATAAGTAGTCTTTTCATGCTTGCTCTTTCTTTCCTCAGTATTGTTAAAAGGCTTTGACTCACATTGTTGTTCTTTTTTCCTTTTCTGAAGAATACAACATGGTCAAAAAAAATAGAAGTGATACAAAATTTCATCAAGATAATAGGAATTTCACAATAGTTGTTGTATCATATAATGTTATCTTCAAATTAGTTGTTTAGGTTGCCAGATATTTAAAAAATGAGAAAAAATTATGCATTAACTGCTTCTTCCAATAGACTAGCAGAAATTAGCACTACAATTATCGAAGCAATCCTGCATAGATACATAAATACAACTTTTATCCTTTTTTTCTTTTGTCCTTTTCCTCATTCCAGTTGTTCCTTCCCATTAAAGAGATTTTTTCCATCTCCTAGTATCTATTGTACCTTTCAGATTTTATTTACTTTTTCAGTTTCTCACATTAGCAAGACAATGCAATGTTTACACATGCAGGTCTGATACACACTGTTGTTTATAGCTAAGTCAATTTCCTTTTCAGGGTTGTTAAATTTTACATAATATGAATCCATCATGATCAGATCTGCTTTGTTCAAGTCTTCTCTTACAAACAGCCCCTTGAATATTCTTAATTCTTAGTGAGATGAGCCAAAGCATATTTGAATGTAATTTTAGGGCCATAGAGTATATGAATTTTTAACTTTGGAAAACATTGTCAAAACATATCTAAAATACATTTTAAAAGTATTTATACCAAATTACATCTACATAAGCTACACAAAGAGATTTTATTAATGTAAATTATCTTCAGCATTATGGACATTTTTATACTTCATTTATTATTTAGAAAAACCATTTTTAAAACATGAGCTACTCTGGGCATAATGTTTTGAGCAGTCTATGTTTCAAAATATTATTTATTTTCATTGTTTTGCTCTGTAAGTAGAAATTCAAATTTCAATTTATTATTGTTTAATCTCAAATTTTAAACATGATAACAGGATTTTTGACATTGCCTCATTGGATGCATTTACCCTTTGAAATATTAATGAGAATTTCATAAAATATCATATTTGATTGAAAATTTTGCACTGAGATGCTTTGAATCAATAATTTTTCTAGGCCTCAATTTCTTTACCTGTAATATTTTTTAAATTTAATTTCATTTTGCAAAGTAAAAGCATAGCAAAAAAAAATCAGAAACAAAGAAAGAAACTTGGCAACATACAACAGTATATATGTTACAGATTTTTCAAACCAAAAATAGCTGATTAACAATGGTTGATAATTATCTATTTTATTGACAAATCTGTTGTTCATATTAACAGATATAGTTGTGTAAGACTGGACATATGGTTAGATATTAGTACTTGCTTTCAAGAAACCTTAAATTTTATTCTTGTCTCTTTATTTCAGCTTTATTTTTGAAGTTTGTTTTAAATGGAGTATAGTAATAATTGATGTGACATTAGAAACAGTACACATTTAGAAGACAAAGATGTCAGGTATTCAAGCATGAGTTTTGCATTACACTTTGCTGTCCTCAATGTAGTTGCTTAGATCACAGATATCAGCATACAGAGTTAGTCAAAGTTAAAATTCTACTCATCAACTGCTACTTTCAAAAGACTAATGGAGATTTTTTAGTGCAATCCCTTCATCTATCCTGTATGGATACATGTATGTTTTCCCTCACGTTTTCAATCTGTTCTCTTTTCTCTACTCTTTGTTGTTCAGTTCTTAAGTTCTATTTCTTTTCTGTTTTATTATATCTGTTATACCTTTCAGGTTTTATTTCTCCTTTCAAGTTCTTTTACTAGGGAGACAATATGATATTTACACATGTGGGTCTAGTTTATTTCACTTATAAGTATAGCCTCTAGTGCATCCACTTGCCTATGAAGCCTTCGAGTTTTTCTATATAGTGGAGTAATACTCCATTGTACAAAAATACCATATCTTTTTCATCCATTCCTCAGGTTATGGGCATCTTGATTGATTTCATGATTTGGCTATGACAAATTGTGCTGCTGTAAATATGGGTAGTTATGTTTATGGACTCAAAACAAAGAATGAATATTGATATAAAAAATTTAGTGGATATTGCTATATCAAGAGAAAGATTGTTGAAGAATGTTAAAAAAATAGTGACAACATATATAAACATGCTTTCTACACAATGAAGAAATCAATGATGAGAAGCCCATGAGTTAGCTCAGCAGACTAAGCTCCTGCTTTGGCAAGCTGAAGGACCAGGGCTCAATCCCTGGCACCACATGCTATGCTGGCCCCATCCCTGGCATGCTGAGCAGGCCACCACGTACTGGTGTGGGGGTACATGCCTGCAATCCCAGTGCTGGGGAGGCTATGGGAGAAGGATCACTATGAGTTCAAACTGCATAGTGAGACCCTGTACCAAATACACAAAATTACATAAATAAAATTAAATAAAAGAGAGGCCTGAAAGGCAGCTCAACAATCTAAGTGTCTGCCTGGAAAGTGCCAGGACCCAGGTTCAATCCCCTGTACCGCATGCTTTACTGGCCTTGCACTGCACCGGCCACTGAACCGGGTGTGGTGGCACAGGCCTGTAATCCCAGCTATGACAAGAGGATCACTACGAGTCTGAGCTGTTTAGCAAGACTCTGTACCAAATAATAAAT
>NDGN011247411.1:0-11081 GCA_002564285.1 Tympanoctomys barrerae | reverse complement strand
TATTCTCTCCTGTCTTTATAGAACCCAGACAGTGCTCTGGAAAATGGATAGCTGTGGCAGAAAGCTGCGCTCCTCCAATTTTAATTTGCATACAGATTATCTGGAGATCTTGTTAAAATGCAGATTCTAATTCTGAATTTCTGAGGCATTCCTGGCTATGCCTGCTGGGACAACACTTCGAACAGCAAGTAATGCTCAGCATGTGGTCTTTAGCCCCACAATTTCAGTGTTACCAGAAAATCTGTGGAAATGCAAATTGCTACAATCACCCCAGTCGTACCTTCAACCCACCCCACCTCCATAAACCCAATCTATTTGAAATAGATCCAGCAACCTGTGCTCTAACTAGTCCGTGGGGTGATTCTGACACTCCCTCTGCTTGACAATCAGTGCTGCAGAGGAGAGAACTGGCTGCCACGCACTCTGGACTTGCTCCTTGGGGACCGCGCGGTCTTACACAGTCGCTGCCCCTCTCTGGACTGGCGTTCAAGGGCCTCTAAACCCAGAGAGTAGCTGCGCAAGACTCTTGGCCAAGATGGGGCCAGGTGTCCCCCTCTTGGGCTCCAAATGCAAATGCTTCTGGGAATTATATAACATAACACGTAATTAGGAAGTACTCAAAATGTATTTGATGAATGATTAAATGAAGAGGTGAAGCATCACATATAATTAACACACCTCTGGAAAGCCAGATCGTTTCTTTACAACAAACCGTTTATGGTGAGGAAAGTGCCCAGAGTTGTTTACTTACATGGCAGACATTTTTCACCAGAAGCAGGTGTCTGATCACGTGATTTAATGGAGAGCGAGGGTGTTTTATTTTAATACTATTAATAGACCAGTGAAGAAAACAACGGTGCAAATAAAATGGCCCATTTATTTCAGAGCACAAGTACCTTGTATCTGAATATTTTCCCATTTTTCAGACTCTATTACAGGCTGGAAAATTTCCGAAACACTCTAAATTGACTGAGGTAGCCATTTGTGCCTTCATATCTAGCTGCTTCGTCCCCACTGGACACTTACATGTGGGACGTTTTATTTGACTCTGTCAACACTATCACCAGCTGGAACTGCCTATAATTAGATAAGTCTGCTTATGAATATGACTCAGTCACTTCCACCTCAATCAAGAAATATTACTTGAAAAGAACACTGGAAGTTTTATTTTTGGTGTATGTTTGGTAAATCCAAAAAAACTTGAAAAATAACTATTACTGAATGTCTGCTATATTCAAAATTATCAGTAGTAAATGAGAAGTTCTGAGTGCTCTCCTATTACCGCAAAGCTACCTACATAAATTCAAAATAGAGGCCTCCCTGACAAACCATGCCTCTGACATTTAAGGATAATTTTCAAATATAGCCATCACATGTAGCCTTGGCTGATGTACTCAAATCTAATAATCACAGAAGCAAAATGGTACGGTGAAAAAGAACACAATCAGTCAACAAGAGAGCAGGGTTCCCATTCTGAGCCTGCTACTCACCAGCTGCATGGCTTTTCCCTGGACATTGGCCCTCTGAAGCACGTTTCTGTTACCTGCAAAGTGTGAGTCTGGAATGGCCTTATGGAGTGGCTTCTGTTTCTGTTCTGGCCCCAGCTGGACATAGGCCTGCACTGCTCTGCGACATGTTTCTAGATGGTGCCAACCCTGCCTGCTGATCCTGTCGGTTGTACTGGATGTGACCGGCGTGAAGGCTGACACCGAAGCCTTCACAGAGGTGGAGGCATCTACCACAGGACGCGGCCTTGGGGAGCATTCACTTTACGCTGCGCACACCTGTCCAACAGGCTCTTTATAGCACCTCCAAGAAACCAGCCACAATGATTCCGGGTCAGCGTATTCTCTGTGCTCTTATAGTTGGTTCCCTTGGTCTAATGGGTCTGTGTCATGGATCCACCATGACATGGGAAAGATTCAGAGAATCATTGTGCCACCATTGTTGGAAGGCACTATGATCCCACAAAAGGAACTATATTAAGGGGAAAAAGCAGAGAACACTGTGCTGAGCCCCTTCTCAGAAGAGCTGGGCCATCCTCACTCACACCCTGTTTGTTGGTGAAATCAGTCACATCACAACTAATGTGCATGTCACTGCACGCTCACCTTGTAAGCTCATACATAGCCCTCTGTCCCTTGTGAAGAAACCAAGACCTTGAGGTAGAAGATCATGCCCAAGGTCATCTCTCTGTAGGAAAACGGTGATTAGGAGCTATCCCTCCCTTCCACCATCTCCCAGCACACTAGAAGGTTCCATCCAAGTACAGAGAGAAAGTATGGAAAAATCAGGCACTGCAGGCAAGGACAGCTGCCTAGAGAGCCTGACTTCACAACGACCCCCCTAGGATACTAGTGTATCATGTTACAAGGTTGATGACATGGGAAAAAGACCGGACACAGCAAAGTGAATTTTGATAGGGACAAGCACCACGCAGGACACTCAGAAAACTGCCCAAGTATAATATGCTCCACAAATATTGTATTCGATAGGGTATCCTGACTCATTATGCACACACAAGGCAGAGAAATATTATAGGCTTATAGGTCTAGAAGCTGACCATGAGTCAGCAGAATGGTGATATTGTTTAATAAAGCAGGGACGGGATTCAGAAGCAGAGGCATAGAACATTGTGCTCAGCACATTTGAGTTGCTCTTGCACTCTCATTATTCTCTAATTGTGTCTTGTGTCTCAGCCCTGTCTCCCCAATGAGATTAAAAGCTCCCAAAGGACAATCTAGGTTTGATTCTTCCCTTGAATCTTTTTTATCACTGGAAAGAAAATCTGTGTTAGAGAGAGAGGGAGAATTTGGAATTATAGGAGAGTACAGGTAGTGTTTCAGGAATCTAGGACAGAAATCCCAGGAGAAATTTGATTAAAAGAGATGGATATCTATATGGGGGAATATGAAGCAAAAATTAAAAGTTGGCTTGACATAAGCCTATAAAAAATGAGCACAGGGACAAACAGTGACAACACTAGCTGCCACTTATTGAGCTCCTGTTAGTCTTCACAATGGCTACATGGGGTAGGTTTTAGTAGCCCCCTCACACGGTCAAGGAAACTAAGACTCAGAGAACTGAAATTACACTGCATGTGCGCATTGTACAACCAAGTAACTAATTTAGAGCTAGTGTTTAGGGCTGCCTGAACTTCAGAGCCCTTGCAGGGGCCCCTGGGCCATCTGGAGAACGCAGAGCTTGTGTATCCTGTTTATGCTGGGACAGAGAAGCAGACCTCGCCCTGCAGGACGCCCTTCCAGTGGTGTGAGCACCACGGTTCTGGCCAGGAGTCTGGTCCCAGGGTGAGCAGCAGCCTAGCCTCACCATAGCTGCAGGGACTGAGCTGTGTGCACTTGAGGTTCAGTGCAGAGGACCCCTTAGGCTTGGGGTTTAGGACCCCCTGCCTGCAGTTCTAGAGTCAGAGGAAGAGGTGAGCCCTGTTTGTTCTGGAGATGGTCCAGGGTTGTCTCTATTTGTGTCTTTTCTGTGTCACCTTGGCAGATGCCTCGTTCCATTTCTCTCTGTGAGCCATGTCCTTCCGAGGCACCCTAAAGCCAGGTTGTCCAATATTAGTTGCAGAGGAAAAAAGCAAGACACCAGGACAAGCCATATCAATTACTGGTATACTGTCTCTCAGGTAAAAAAGGAGAGAGTGCAAAGAGATAGAATAAAACGCTAAGTTGTTACGTACACTAAATAAATATTGGCCTTATGTTTTTTCTTCTTTTATTTCCTCTAAAAGTTCTCTGAATTTCCTAGACTTTTAAATATTAATGATCTTTCCTATCTAGACAAAAAATTTAAAATAATACTGAAATTTGTAAGTAAACACCCACACAAACTGGGGGAAAATACAGGCAATTATATGTTCTTTTTCTTTTATGTTCTATTAGAACCTCTTTTATTGCTCCCTACTGGCAAATAGTCTCTCTTTTTCTGAACTGAGACATCTCCCTCCTATGCCAAATATAAAAACCAATAAGCAAACATATAAAGAAATATTTAATGTCAGCCAAGTGTGCAGGTTATAAGGTTGACTGACACAAGAATATACTTTGAAATACGGAAACAGGCAGTCTACAACTGGTGGCCAGAGGTCACACGGCAGGCAAAGATACAGAAAATCCCAGCTGGTCATATGAGTCACACATGTGTGATCCCAACACTCCGGGAGGCTGAGGCAGGAGCATCACAAGATGAAGCTCAACCCTGCCAACTTAATAATCTAGTACAACCCTATCTTAAAGTGGAGCGGAGGGAGATTCAGAGCTTGCAATGTTGCCCGAGTAACAGTATAGGAGGAAAAAAGGGTATTTAGTTCCCTAAGGAATTTGAGGCCAACTAGCTGAAACTCAGTACATGCAGAACATCCTGGGCATCTGCTGTCCCATGGAGGCAGGAGGTCTCAAAATAGGACCATGCCACCTGTGTCAACACGCAGTGAAAAGCATCTTTCCTGACAATGAGACATGTGTGGACAGTCCAACAAGAAAATTAGGACTTCCTTCATTTTTATCACTTTGTGGCTATTTGTATCTGGTTTCAAAAGAATCTTTTCAAACATGGAAGTACCTTCTCATTTTATTGCCCCAGTAAAGGAAGGAGTTTTAGAGAAATTTGACTAGATATTCCTTAGAACCAGTGGATCTGAGAGGATGGGGAGATGATAGACTATGTTCTGAGTATGCTCAGCCTTTTTCATCAAGGAGAACTGCTATGAAAACCATAGCTGTTGGGAGACTGAAGCAGGAGGATCTCAAGTTCAAGCCCAACCTAAGCTACTTAGTAACCTAGTGAGACCCTGTCTCAAAATATATATTTTTAAAAAGAGCTGAGGATATAGCTCAGTGTAAAGGTCCTGGATTCAATTCCCAGTACTGAAAATAAACAAATATGCCTGGACCTCATTTTCTATGATCTCCTCACCATTCTATCTTTCACCAATGGATCACAGAATAATGGTCTTTGGTAGGACATGAATTAACCAGCACTGTTAGGCATGATCTGTGGAAATGCAAAATGCACAGTCACTTTTCAAAATACTTCGACGGGTTCTGAAAATGAAGAATAAACTGAGTGATTTCCATGTCCTCATTCCTAGAATAATCAACTCAGACATTCTGTTGGAATGCATATGTTTCAGCCAGACATCTTCTGAGAGGCTGACTAGAGATAGTCATAGTGAATGAAAAGAACCTTTGTATTGGACTTGGAGGTCCTTGATAGGACTCCTACCGTATCTAGGACTCCTACTGTCAGTGTCTCTGGGACTCTGGGTCCTCTTAGTGAAAGGACCATAATACAGTCTGCCTGACAGTGCTAGTGAGACTCAGTATAATGAGAGACTGTGTGATCTCCACAGACCTACACAAACAAAAGCTACTTTATATCCTGAAATTAATTTTATGACAATTTGTTGCCTGGCAATTCTACAAGAGAAGCGATAGATATGGACACTGTGGTACACAACACAGTTCTCGCAGTTTAGGAGTCTAGTGAGATACAGAACAAGTTCAGGTTAAAGGCCCTTTATTTAAAAAAAAAAACAGAAGAAGAATAAGAATACAGTGTGAACTAAATAGTGTATTGTCATAGGAGTTCCAAGTTGATGGAAAAGACTTCTGAAAAGTGGTGGGAAGGCCACAGGAGCTGGGAAATAAAGAATGAGTAAAGAAGAATGAACTTCTCTTAATTCGTAAGGCTTTCTCCTTCTCCCCCATCCCAGTTTCTCTTTCCTTTTGAACAGAGTCTTCCCATTTTACAATATCTACTGTTCATTTTGAATCTTATTCATTCTTTCAGCTTCTCACACTAAGACGACAATACAATGTTTGTGCATGTGGGTCTGGCTGATTTCACTATGGCTGTGTTCACGAGTCACATCCACATACCTATAAAAGTTTCCAGTTTAATTTGTCTTTATGGCTGAGTAGTACTCTGTTAGATAAAAAGACCACATCTCTTTTATCCATTCCTCAGTTGATGGGCATTTGGGTTGTTTCCAAGATCTAGCTATTACAAGTTGTGTTGCTATAAACATAGGTGTACATATATCGCTGTGCTACAATGCTTTTGATTCTTCTGGGAAGATATCCAGAGTCAACATTTTCAATTTATAGGGCAAGGATGGAATATCCTTCTTTCTTCTTTTGTTATGATTGAATTAAATGTACACATTTGGGAGAATCAACCTCCTTGTGACTTTTTGTCTCCTAGGTGAGGCCATGGTGCGCCTCTCCATTTGCTGAGCCCGGCGCTGTGTCGCTTGGGCCATGATGAACCACATCCCAAGGCAACTGAGGGTAAAAAGGCAGGAAAGTGAAGGCTAACATGTTATGGTGGCAAAAGAAAACCGATTAAGCTGCCCCAAAGCCAAAGGGTCATGCCTCCAAATCCTAGCCAATGCAAGAGTTTGGGTCACATCAGGAAGGAAACTATGGAAGAAAAGTTTGTGACTTGGCTCTGATGCTTTATGCTGATTATTTCATTTAATCCTCATTTCACAGATTATCACAAGGTAATTGTAAACTCTATGGCTTAGAATAACTTTACTCACAAATGCAAAACTCTTAGGCTGGTGTACATCACATAGAAAGAGTCCCTAAATGTTAGATATTATAACATCACTGAAGGCGAAGAGGGAAGAGGAGAAATCAAGGCTCTAATCTATGCACAAACTGTCAGGTGTCTTAAAGATCCATAATCAAAGCCAGGCCACTTTCTAAAGCCCATGCTCTTTGTACCATACTACTCTGCCTCTGGGGAAGTGTAACTTAGCTTAACATGTGTTTATTAAGTCTCTGCTATCACTTGCATACTGTTTTCCATGTCGGAAGTTACGCTAGTGAAGGCGCCTTAATTTATAAATAATAAAGGCAAAGAAAGCCAAGTTATCTAAGTATGAAAACCACAAAAGAAATAGTCACAAGCTAACACAACCAATTATGGAAAGCAGTGGAGTAAGGCTAACCTGAGAGATGCCTAGATTCAGGGAGGTGAATCCTCCAGGCTCACTCTCTCTCTGGCCCTCCGGTCCTGGCTGCGGGTTCTCTTCCTGCCTTCCCTCTGATTCCTAGTTCCCTGGGCTCCATGCTTTCAGGCTGGCTGCCTCTGGGCCAAAGCTTCTGTCACTGTCCTAGGATCATATTCTTATCACTTCATTCCAGCTCCAGTTAGAGAACTTCTCAAGTAGCTCCTCTGCTCAGCCATGCTGGCCTGCCCGTACCTCTCTGGTCAGAGGCTGAGGCTCCTGCTGCCCATGTGATTATTATATGGCTGAAGTAGAGGAAGCACAGATGCCCTCTGGAGAGCTCAGGGCTGTTCCCAAATGACAGACCTTCTAGCTAGAGTGGACAACACAGGACAATGACAGAATGAAAGCAAAACTGCTCGATGGACTACGATGCTGTCAGTTGCACGTATATTTTAACTTTATTTCTTTATTTCATATGTATTTAGGACAGGGTCTAAAGAATCTATAGGGTCTCACTACACAGATTGGACTCACAGTGATTCTCCTGTTTTCAGCCTCGAAGCGCTAGGGTTACAGGTGTGCGCTACCACGCCCAGTCTTAATCGCCATCTCAGCTTGCCTCAGGGGTGGAGCAAGCATGGCATGCTGGGGATCGAATCTTGGCCGTTGCACTCTGCCTAAGCAGGCACTTTAGTCCCCCGAGCTTAACTTTATATGATATAGTAACATATAGTAAGATAACATTAAAAGTGTATTTTAGTTTTTAAGATGATATAATAAAAGTATGATTTAATTTCAAAATATTATGCTAAAAGTCTATTTCAATTTTAATTGTATATAATATATAATATCACGAGAAAACATGGCCCCAAATAATATATTAAGAAAAGCAAACTGAGAGTTGTACAAATGAAACTATGCAAAAGCTAGAACACAACACAAAACAAAACAACTTGCACACAGAGAAAAGATGTCAGAGAACAAGCTATGTAAGGTTAAATTGCTGACCATGAAGGACCCCCTGGCTCTCTCGGAAAAGCTCATATTCACAGTGCTCTAAGATAGCACCACCGCTGAGGCAGCTGAGAGCATGGGCTGCTGACACTCCCTATTCCAGAGCAATAAAGCTGTCAGCCTCAGATATCAAACAGTTCTCTTAATTCACAAATTCCCTGCCTTCCTTCTAACTTGGGCTTTGGGCTTTCATGCACTCTTTTTTTTTTTTTTCTGCATTCCTGTATCTGTGAAAATTCAATAACTATGGTGATGGGGAGGTGTCTGTCCCTACTGTCAGGGTATCTTTCCTCCCAGAGTTTGGACTTCTCACGACTCCCCACAAACCACACCACTCATCTCTTTTTACCTCATAGGTTTACCACACACTTGTTTTAGGAGGTTGGGGACCTGATCAGTCTGATGAAAAGGCTGAAATGAAAAGCTTTCGTTAAATGTAAATACAGATCATTTTTGGGTGCTAGGATAATTAGTGATTTCTCTTCCACCAACCTTTCTTGTTTTATTATTATTGTGGGTATGGGTGTGGTTTATCCCCAGCCCTCAAAAATATCTATTTTTAAAAAGTATTTATTTTATTTTTAATCAAAGTAATGCACATGCCTAAAAACAATGGGCCCCACACTCAGTGCCAGCCCTGTCAGTTCCACTATCAGTCCCTGTAAACTCTCACGCTCTTCCTCTAAATGGGATTTCCAAACAATGAGCTCATCCCTCTGCCTTGGTTTATCTGCTGTAGACAATGTTTCTTCATTTCTTTTCCTGGTAATTAATGAACTACTTGTTAAAATCATCCAAACATGCATGTACATACTTCCTGCCTATCTCCCATGTCTAAATAATTGCACTAAAATTATAATCTAAATAAGCAAAGATCATTTAAGTAAGAAGCTATAAATACATTTTTAAGCAAACCAACCAGTGCCACTCTTTCTTTCTTGACTCCTTCCACTGAAAAGCATCTTATGCAACTCCTTAAGCAATGCTTGAAGATAAATATTTAGTCTTTACATATCTGAAGTATCTTCTTCCAGCATCCTGAGAAATGGTTTGGCTACATTCGGAATTCTTGATTGCAAGTTACAGAAAGGTTGTCATTCAGTGTTTTCCTGAATCCAGTGCTGCTATTGAGTAGTTAAGAGCCATTCTTAGCTGTGGGAATCAAGCTCTTTCATCTTTCTTTCTTTCTTCCATTTATATATTTGGTACAGAGTCCTACTACACAGCTCAGACTCATAGTGATCCTCCTGTCTGAGCCTCCCCAGCCCTGGGATTATAGGTGTGCATCAACATGCCCTGTTTCAGGGCTGGCAAGGCATGTAGTACCAGGGATCGAACTCAGGTCCTTGTCCTTGCTACAAGTAAAGCTTTTTCTTAAAGGTCTTTATCTTCAGTGTTCTAAAATTTCAAAAGTTTTTTTTTTTCATCATTTCTCTCTATTATCTCTGTTGGCAGTTGATAATCTTATTCAAATTGGTGATGCACGGACCTTCAATCCTGGGAAGTTCCTGTCTTCCTTGCACAAATTCCTTCCACTTTCTCTGCCTTTCACATGAAAATCTTGGAATGATGATGTTGTGGTCAGTTTTCTATGACTATGGTGAATGCCTGATATAATCAGCATATACAGAAGGGTTTGTTTTAGCTCAAAGTTCTGGAAGTTTCAGACCATGCATAGAGTCCCACATTGCTTTGGGGCCTGTGTTAAGGCAGCACACCATGGCGTGCAGTATGTAGCAAGCAAAACTGCTCACTTCAAGGCTGGGAAATGAGAGAGAGAGAGAGAGAGAGAGAGAGAGAGAGAGAGAGAGACCAACCCAACTTGGTTGACCGTGGGCTGACCACCAGACCAAAACACCTCCCTCTAGGCCCACCTCTTCCAGAGTCCACCACTTCCCAACAGCACCACACTGGTACCAACACTCCAAGAAAGTATGCGAACTCTAGGGCTTCAAAGAGGGGAGAAGGGTGGATGTTCCTTGCTTTGGTCAACAGGAATTAACTTATTTAACAATGATGATGTGAGCTCAGTAACAAATCGTAGGAATTATTGCAATGGCAATAAAAGGAGTGAATAGAGCAGGAGTCAGCCTCTTATTCATCTTTTATTTTTTATCATTTATTTATTTATCTGGTACAAAGTCTCACTGTGCAGCTTGGACTCATAGTAATCCTCCTGTCTCAGCCTCCCCAGCAGTAATCTGCTCTGGGATTACAGATGCGCACCACTACACCTGGTTTTGGTGGTTAGCACAGCTCACCTAGGGTTCTGGGGCCAGCACATGATGTGGTACCAGGAATCAAACCCAGGTTCTTGCATTGCCAGGCAGGTGCTTAGACCACCGAGTACTCTCCCTCGCTCCTTTCATGCATCTTGAAATAGATCACACAGTAATTGCTAGGAAACTAAATGAAATGTTAGAGCAAATTACTGCTATCTGTGTATGTTTAGGTGGTCATCTCATCAGAGCTGATTCAACTTTATTCCCTCTTTTAGGGAAAGGTTTTGAAGAAAATTATCAGCCAACTTTGTCTTGAAACATTGGAACTAAAAGAGAATACGAAAATCATTTGGAAATCAAAAGGGCAGAAAACCTACCTGAGAGAAGAGACTGCAGAGAACAGGGTGAATTTTTCACACAGACTCTGCCCTGCAATAAGAAATCAGCCACAATGGTCAGTTTCCACCTGTTTCAGTGGTGCCCAGCCCAGTGACAGATTCCTTCCAGGACCTTGCTTTAAAAGGATGTTATTATTTACTTTTCCTGCTCTATTAAAAGGAAAACTTTTTTTTTTTTTTTTTTTTTTGGAACCAGGGATTGAACCCAGGCCCTTGCTCTTGCCAGGCAAGCACTTATTCTACTGAACCATCTCCCCAGCCCAAAAGGAAAACTTTTGTTAAACTTCTCAAATCCATCAAAAGGCATCAGTATGTGATGATAAGGTATGTGATAATGGGGTTCTTTCTGTCTCTGCCTGTCTATGTCTCTGTCTCTCTGTCTCTCTCTGTCTCTCTCTCTCTCCTTCTGTCTGTCTCTCTCTGTCTCTGTCTCTGTCTCTGTCTCTCTCTCTCTCTCTCTCTCTCTCT
>NDGN011247315.1:0-12318 GCA_002564285.1 Tympanoctomys barrerae | reverse complement strand
TTTCTTTCTTTCTTTCTTTCTTTCTTTCTTTCTTTCTTTCTTTCTTTCTCTTTCTGTCTGTCTGTCTTTCTTTCATACAGGATCTCACTAAGCAGCTTGGACTCATACTTATCCTCCTGTCTCAGCCTCCCCAGCACTGGAATTACAGGCGTGCACCACCATGCCAGTTTTTGGTGGCTGGCTTGGTGTGGGGCTGGCACAACCTGTGGAACCAGGGATCAAACGGCGTTCCTTGCATTTGCCAAGCAAGTGCTTAGACTGCTGAGCTATCTCCCCAGCCCCTGCCATTATTTTGAGTACTGGATATATTGTAAGGCACGTGGTAAGTCTGCAGCAAGGAACTAAGCTAAGAGGTGTGACAGAGCCTGTATCTACAAGGATTTCCTTGGCTGCAAAAAGCTGGGGATGTATGAGAATGCTTAGTAACCATATCCAGAGGCAAAATGGGATTGGGATGTGGAGAACCTGCAGATAGACAGGTGTGGGGGCCTGTCGAGATGAGAAAACCCCTGAGTCTCTCTCTCTCTGACTTTGCGGGTCTATCCTAAGCACCAGACTTCCTCTTCATCTCCCGTTGCCAGGGAGGCTGTAGGTCCGTGTAGTGGAAGGAGGGAAATTTCTGCCTGCTTGTTGTCTGTGCCCAGAGGAATGGAAGGATTCTGAGCCATCAGACACCTGGGGGGGCATGGCATTTTTCTGACTCTGCCTGCTCTGTGGTCTGCCACATCCAAAAGCTCCGGCAGCTGGTAGCTTTATACATCGTGGCATTCAAGGCCTACAGTAGCCCCAGGAAGGCAGGCACTGCTATTACTAGTGCCCCTCTTTTAAAAGGAGGCTAGAGAGTGGGCAAATAATGTTCCCAAGATTACGCAAATCAGGAAGTGGTAGATCTTAGCCTTTCTTCCCAGCTCTCAGACACTCAGACCTGCCTGCCCACCCGTGGGCCGGGTCATGTCTGTGAAGCTCTACCTTGCTTCAGTGGCTAGCATCGTGAACTTCTCAGGGCAGCAGTCAGGCTCCAAGGCACCTTCGTTCCCCTAACCACATTCTGTGGCCACTTCTGTCCACTTCCGCACGCCATCCCAGTTGTGTTCCTGGCTGCTGCTGCTGCTGCTGCTTGGGACAATCCGAGCACCCAGAGCTTCAGAAGGGACACGGTAGTGCAAAGCATCTTGAAAGCCTGCGCTTTCCTCGCTTTCTCTGTTTCTCCTAAATGACCCTGGATTGAGCAGCACCTGCAGGCCTCCCATCTTGCATGCAGTTCTCCCTTGACTCTGAGCACCGGTTGGGTAGCCAGGAGAGAAAGCTGCACACAAATATACGCTGAGCGTCAGCTTCGGACACCCTCCACATGTCAGATCTGGAGAACACACACAAAACCGAAAAGATTATCTTTAGGGGATTTTAATAGAAAACATGATTCTGAGTGAGCAAAGAGTATCTAGCTGCTGAAGGTGTGTCCTTAGTCTAGACAAGTGGGAATCAAGTCAGGGCGCTAAAGGACCAAAGTGATGGTGCCACCCACAATGAACGGGGCATCCTTTCTGATTTAAGCCACAGCCTGATGACAGCCGGCGGCCATAGCTCCCAGCCAGGGCAGAGTAAAGCCTGCCTCCCCTTTCCACTTCATCCCCATGAACATGAAGTGCCCATTGACTAGGAAAGCGGGGCTTGACCTCAAGCAAAGTACAAAATCACAACTTCCAAGTATCAAAATGACTTGTACTGGCCAATTTTCTATGAAGGAAGAGCTCTCTAGGTACTGTGGTTTCCTGAGTTGGAGCTGGAGGAACATAAGGTAAATGTCACTGGAACACCATGTTGCTCTTGTTGGGATGAAAGATATTTTCATTCTGTGCCAAAGAAAATGTCTCTTCACAGCACCTGGAGAGTGTCAGGAGCAAGCCAGGCACCCTTTATCTACAACCATTACCTGCTCTCCTCCTACCCTAAGGACTGGAGGGAGAGCCAAGCCCCAAAGTTTCAACCTGAGCAGAAAAGTAACTGGCCCCACTTCCTGCTTTGCAAAGCCTGCCCACCCTGAGCTGTCCTCCTCCAGTGCCACATCCTGCGCCTCATCTAGGTGGTTATTGTTTCGCTCCCTCAGCTGGCTTTCTCTCTGCTGGATAAGCAGATTGTGCTAATATTCTTTCCCAAGTCTTTTGTTTCACAGATAATGACCACGATCGTCACAATCTTTCTCTTTTGTATAGTGGTTCCTAATTTTGAGATTACTTCCTCTACCCTTTCTTATTTTTCCCCCTAAAACAACCATACTAGGTAGTCAGGGATATGTGACCACCATTCCAATTTCCAGATGAGGAGGTGACACCCAGAGAGACATGCCCTTCCCTAAGGTCACACAGCAAAGAAACGGCGGAAACAGAACTCTCATTCAAAGCTTTGCCTTTTGGCCAAGGTTGTTCAGAGTCCTTGTGGGAGAGCCCAGAAATGTAAATGAATGAGCCGCAAGGTGTGCCCAAGTGCAGGGCATGGTGAAGCAAGAAACAGCATGGAGAGGTGTGGGCAGGCCAGCACCGTCGGGCACACTACGGGCAGGGTGAAGGATGGAGTAATGCCAGGAAATGCAGCGACCATCCAGGGAGAGCTCTGTCAGCAATGAAGACAGCAGTGAATGGCAGTAGCAAACGGAAGCGCATCCTGCAACATCTCTCCCAGGACAAGCACGTGTGCTGCTGATGTCCTCGCCAGAGGCAGATGGTATTGAGATCTAAAGCAGAGTTCTTAAAGTGGGCCTCAGGGGAAGCTGGGCAGTGGCTGGAGACATTTGCTGATGGTCATAACCAGGAGAGAGGGCTAAGTCTAATGGTCACAGCCCCGAAATGATTCTAAATAGTCTACAAGGCACAGGCGAGCCACAGAGCAAGAGCCCTTCCACCCAGATGTGAGTAGAGCCAATGTTAAGTAACCCACCCTGGAAAGGCAGAACTTTCTACACCTGTCCTGCTTTCAGCCTGCAAGACCTGTCAGCACTGGTCTTGTCTGTGAGTCTATGAATATGGCTACCAGGTAATAGAATTCTTAAGAGACGGAAGAGCTTCTTCAGTTGCATCAGATTTCAAAACCAAACAGTAGCTCAGCCAATACTTTTTTCTTTCTTTCTATAAAATGGGAATCTTCCAGTGAATACTAAGGAAGCAATGAAGGGAGTGTCTAGCGGGTGTGTGCTCCTCACCAGCAAGGCTGGTCTAGGCACTGATGCATCACCCAGGGGATTAGGGGCAGTGGGCTGCTCTGCTGGGAGCTGGGAAGAAAAGCTGATGTAACAGGTTGTGAGAGGAGAGAGAGTGCCCTGGGCCATCAGGGCTGGGAGAAGTCTGTTAGGTGACGTCACCCGCTCCCTCTGTGCGTGCGTGGGGAAGCTCAGCCATTCCAGAGCTGCACCAGTAATGGCAAGGAAAGACTCAACCCCACCCAAGAGTCTGAGGAGGGGTGGTGCTACCGCATCTGTAGTTGTGCGTGTGTCCTGACAGCTTTTTCAGGGCAGGGGGAGGGCATTTCCTTGGGGTTTACTAAGGCACTGTTAATCTGACAGGGAGAAATCTGAGAGATTTTAGCTAGGAATATATGGATTCTGTGGTACAGTGTTGACAAGGTGCGTCTTTCTTTCTGAAGCTTATGCAATTTTACCCATCCTGAAATTGATTAACAGAGGCTTTCTTGCACATTGGAGCTTCTGCCCACATGCCTGGATTTTTTTCTTTTTTTTTTTTTTGGTCTGTCTTTGGGTTTTTTGAGATATGGTCTCACTATATAGTTCAGCCTGGTCTCAAACTCACTATGTAGATCAGACTGGCCTTGAACTTACAGCAATCCTCTTGCCTCAGCTTCCCAAATGCTAGATTATGGATGGTTTTTGATTCTTTTTTCAAATCATCTTTTCTTTAGCAGCTCATCATCTACTTCTGTAACTTTACCATGAATTCTGCATACACACATGCGCATCACACATGCTAACACACATGTGCTCACACAATGCTCACACAATGCTCGCATGCACATGCTTACCCACACATACTCACGCACATACTTACACACACATGCTCTCATGCACATGCTCACCCACCCAAGCTCACATGCATGTGCTCACACACAAGTGCTCACACACATGCTCACACACAAGTGCTCACATGTACATGTTCACACACATGCTCACATGCACATGATCACACACACATGCTCACAACACTCACCACATGTACTCACACACACATGCTCACCCGCACATGTTCACACATAGATGTTCACATGCACATGCTGTCACTTACATGCTCACCCTCACATACACACACACATTCACACACATGCTCTCATGCAATGGTCACACCCTCATGCTCACACCCACATGCTCATGCACACACTCACCCACACATGCTCACACAATGCTCATGTGCACATGCTGACACACACATGCACACACATGCTCACCTGCACATTCTCACACACACATGCTGACACACACGTGTTCTCACACACATGCTCAACAGCACATGCTCAAATGTGCATGATTTCATGCACAACACGTGCTCACACACATGCTCACCACAATGCTCATGCACACATGCTCACACGCATATGCTCACCTGCACACACTCACACACATATGCTCACACACATGTGCTCACACACATGCTCTCATGCAATGCTCACACCCACGCAGTCATGCATGCACCATATGGAATAAGTTTCTGCACACTGCATACTGTTTCTGTGCATCACATATACTGCTGTCACAGAACAAATTATATCATGATATATTTTGTAAAACCTAGTAAATCACATCAGCTTCCCCCCCTTTGAATCGAAAATCAATTGAGAACCAAGACATAGTTGGCAAGCACATGGCAATTCAAATGCAAACTTTACTGGTAAACTTATCGTGGAGTGCAGTTCAGTTCAGTAGCTAAGTGTGGCTCCTGGCCATTCCCTGCAGGGCTGATCTCACCCAGTCAGTCACACAGAACTGGCAGGGTGCCACGGGAAGTGCATGAGGTGACAGAGAGGGCCCTGCCTTTTCCTTCTAGGTGGCTGGTAAACTTTTCCTTTCTTCTAGACTAAGTTTTTCTGAGTTGCCATCAAAACACACAGTCTGCCTCCTCTGTTACACTGTGGGTGACTTGAGGCAGGGGTTCCAGATAGTCATCTCTGCTTTCTCATTCCAAATGTAGTCCCTGGCCTGTGGCAGGGCTGGTCATTGGTGGTGTGAGACATGCTTCATGCCTCTGTCTTCTGCCTCAGTTTATCCATTTCAAGCAGAAGCCTGCTGTTACTCACATGCTTCAGCCTGCCTCATCTCGCACAGAGCACAACTGGTCCCACAGAGCCTCTGTGAGCCAGGTCTCCTCCACCTTTTGCAGAAGAGGGAAATGAAACCTGGAGCACTTCAGTGACCTGTTCGGTGATCGAAGTCATAGAACGAGCCATTGGGAAAACCATGTTCTGTGTGTCAGCCTCTGTAGCCTGTCCTGGAGCTTCCCACTTGGGGTGTAGAGCTCATCCTTCCCATATCCTCTCCCAAGTTCTTAACCAGCCTGCTCCAGGTGGGATGTTGAATGGACTTAATTCTTCTTCTTATGAGTTTGTAGGTTTAACACTTACTTTGGTTCTGTTGCTCAGTCCCCCTTGGGATTGCTCCAGCTGAAATTCTGTGAGGTCTCTTGTGCTAAGGAAAGTGGAGTCCCTGAGATAAAGCCCATCTTCCCATCTACCAGGATTCCTTTGCTGTCCAAGTTTTCCTCACCCAAGGCCCACCTTTAGGTCAAGAGACCTGTCTTGAAATCAGCCCTAGATGCTAGTGTGTTAAAGACTCACCTCCAAAATGTGACTACTGCTTGGGCTGCACCTGTGTTCCCTCCCAATGTATTATGATGGCTAGGACCAGCTCACTGGCCCTTTCTTGTAGACCTACGAGCTGCTTGCAGCCTTAGATGCTATTTCTGACTATCCTGCCTATAACCCTGGAGTCAGTGTCTAGTACAGTGTGTCTAATCAGTACCGAACTGCATAGTGAGCAGGGATTAGGAGAGACCCTAATTCACTCTTTTCTTTTTCTTCTGTCATCTATGTGTACCTAGGGGCAAGCTTCTCTCTTGAAGTCAGTACCCATCACTTGTGAGACAGGTGGGGACAAGTAGTTTCCATTCATTATCTTTCACTCAGGTGCATACCCTGAGATGTAGGAGGCCGAGGAGCCTACCTGAGGTCACTCAGACCTGATATTATAGGAAGCAAATGAAGGCTTACATAATGTTGGTCATTATGGGTCTGTGCATCCTGTTCTGGCTCTTCACTCTGTAGCCTGACTAACCTTTCTGGCCTCCACAAGCTCCTGCCTCCCTGTCAGATCAGAAGGGCATAAGATGAGAGGAAAGAAGGAATAAAGAAAAGACAAAAATCTTTCACCATTCAGCATAGCTGTCCTCTGACATGACAAGGCCAAGTCCATCTATGCATGGTGCCAATTACTTAAAGGGCATCGATGGCATGGCACCATTAAAGTAATAGCCAAGATGGATTGTAGGACATCGTGGATCAATGTGCTAAGTGTTGTTCAACTTGTTCAATGAAATAAAGCATTGGATCATTAACCTTACCAATGTCAATGTGTTGTCACTATCAAATTCCACTAAATGAATGTCCATGGCCCTCATTAAAGAGTGCACTCTGAGGCAACTAATGTATTAATACCTTATTGGCCAATAATAGAAGGAGGTGCTCTTCAGGGCAGTGCAAGGATTCTGGACAGGAGTTAAGAATATTTGACAGCAAGGGAAAGAGTGACAGATGCAGCTGTGGAGACAGAAATCAGGGGTAGATGAGAGGATGAGGAGGGTTGGCTCTTAATACCTGTGTCCTTGCCAGGCATGTCTCAGAAGGCCGAGCTGACAGGGGGTTGGAGGTGATGGCTGAAACTCTCTACTTAATCCTAGATATCTGGCTTGGAAAGGGTCACTTTACTATTTCTGGCTTTCATCCAGTTTAGAACATAGAAGGCATGAGAGGGTGCCTATGAAGAAAGTGGGAACAGGGCAGTGCGTTGGATTCTTCTCCTTGCTGCCTGCCCTACTGTGATGAGCAGTAAGAATCCCCAGGTCGTTTGGCTCCTCAGCCTAGGCTGACTCCTTTCTAGGGAGGCAACAAGGTGGATGGGAATTCAGTGGCCCAGAATCCTATTTCTGGCTCTGATGTCATTTGCATGACTTCAGCTAGGCAGCGACACTTGTGGTCTTATCGTTCTCATTTTCAAAGCAAAGGTCTAGAGAAATGCATCAGTGATTCTCACACAGTTTTCTCTTTTCTGGGTCTTACTCATCTGCAAGGATGGCAGGAGACTGAGGGGGGATGACGGCCGGGGAGGCAGGAGTGGGAGTGCTTCCTCTCCTCTACGCAATGAAGCTCC
The DNA here is from genome assembly GCA_002564285.1 of Tympanoctomys barrerae. Classification (NCBI taxonomy): domain Eukaryota; kingdom Metazoa; phylum Chordata; class Mammalia; order Rodentia; family Octodontidae; genus Tympanoctomys; species Tympanoctomys barrerae. Next base: position 4,898 of record NDGN011247315.1, on the reverse strand, counting down.
ACTTGCACAGATTACATAACAGATTTCATTAGAAAAATGGGCCGTGCGGTCACTTAGGACAAAACAAGCAAGCAAACAAACACATTTGAAACAAAACCCCTCAACCATATAATTCCCAACATTTGATAATTTTTAACAGCAGGCTGTACTAAGCTGGAGAGTGCTGAAGTAGTCCATCATTGAGTCTTTGTATTTACCAGCTGTCCATCAGACTGATTTATTTCCTCCTAACAAGAGTTCTGATTATCCTGGCACCGTGCAGAAAGAACATCAATGTGTCTCTGCCATCAGGATATGCATGGAAGCCTCTGCCGCTAGGCTCTCTGGAGGAGAGGGAATATTTGAAAGGGGCTGAGGAAAGAAGGTGGAGCCAGCAGAGTTCCCCCAGGGGGGTGGTAATGGTAGCTGTGCTGGTGCAGAGAGCAGCAGGAGGAGACTGGCCAACCTGTGTGGTGCTGACAACACATACCACCAAATAAGATTTTGTTTGTCCAGTAATATCTGAGCACCACTTGCCTGGCTGTTCAAGTTCTGCACTACTGGCTGAACCAGGGTGATTATTTTTCTTGTCTCTTAAATGTCTTATTTATATATGGTTTTGCTGGGGTGGATGAATTTTACTCTTACATATTTATTATACTATCTGCAATTGTTTTTCAAAGCCCAAATAAACTTTTTCCATTCCTACATGGCATACAGTTTCTTCATGGTTCCAGCTCTGCAAAGAGCTACTCAACTGAGCCGACGATCTCTGCAACTCCTCAGCAGCCCCCTGACTCCTTTGTGAGATTTCCCAGTCAAGCCCTAGAAGATGTATCTGCGTGGAAGGCGTACAGATGACCACCATGGAGCTGAAACCAACCGGAACTCTATTTGTTTACACGTATTTTCTTAGGAAGTAAATTGGATCAAGTATGATTATTTCCAGTAATGTTCTTTCAGGCTGGGTAATCCCAGCATTCCAGGAGGCTGAGACAGGACAGTTACAGGTTTCAGCTCAGCCTGAGGAGCTTTGTGACTTAATGAGACCTTATCTTCACACACTGTACACCCTAGTCCATGAGCCTAATACTTTCCACAATTCTTTTTTTTAGGTTCTCTCTCTCTCTCTCTCTCTCTCTCTCTCTCTCTTTCTCTTTCTTCTTTCTTTTTTTTTGTGCAAGGTCTTACTACACAGTCCGGACTGGTAGTGATCCTCCTGATTTCTGCCTCCCAAGTGCTGGGATTACAGGTGCACCCCACCATGCCCAGACTCCATAGCTGGTTCAACATGCCCAGGGGTGGGGCAGGTGCATCATGCAGAGCCAGGGATCGAATCCTGACCCCTGTGCTTACCTAAGCAAGTGCTTAGTCCACTGAGCTATACCACCAGCCCTCTTTCCACAATTCTGTTTGCGACTGAATTATAAGCACGTGTACCACTAGAATCGAGGAATGAACTCCTTGACCACAATTGTGGAAAGAATTAAACTCCTGAACAAGGGCACCAGTGTAAATAAATGGGGCGGGGATATAACTTAGGTTCAATCCCCAGGTGGGGATAAAAAGAAAGCAAAATGTTTTTCCATTTGATTATGTACTTCTTGGTATTTCTGGAAGGTAAGCACTATTGTCTTGGCTTTATTTTACTATTATTCTATTGCTATTATTAATCTCTGCTACTGTTTTCTGAATTTGCCTAAAGATATAAATTGTTTGAGGTACTTGAAAGAGACTTTTAATCCCCTCCTCTAGGATTAGAATCATTTGATGTAGAACTTTTGTCCAGGAATATGGAATCAGTTAAAAGTATTTCAGTTAAAAAAATACTTCCTAAATTATTATGATGATAGAAGTTTGAGAAACACTAACCTATGTAGCCAAGTGACCAGTGCTGGGCATAGTAATAGTCCTCGGTAAATGTTGGTAAAGAGTAAAAGACACCCAGGGTACAGGGTTAGTGACTTTGCTTGTAGCCTGAGGAGGAGGAGATGGCTCTCTGGGAAGAGCTCAAGGGTGTTTGTGCTTTCTGAGAGCACAGCACTGGGTCAGGACTAAGCATGCTTCACAGGCTTTCCCACCCCTACACCCATCTAAGTCCCCTGACCAGCCTAAGAGAACCTGGGTCTGCAGAAAACAGATGCTTAGTTGGGTCAATGGGTGGAAATTTAGGTCCCCTATTCCCTAAAACAGCACTCTCCAGAGAAATAAACTGTAATGCTGGATAAGTATGCAGACTGCTCTCCTCTCCTCTCGGCTATTGTGAGAATCTTCCCTTCCTGCTTTTCTCTACGAAAAGAGTTACTTTCTTGCTCTCCTGTGACCCATAGTGACCTCACCCAGTTGAGCATTTGTGCTTCATGAAGGTCTCAGCTGGTGTGAGGTTGTGCTGGGATGGCTTTTCAGTCCCTTTTGGCAGTGACTTCACCACTCTCTCCATTTGCTTGACTGTCCCTGACTGTGGATGGATCACCTGACTTGTGTCTGCTGCAAGCATGCTCTCTTGCCCTGGCGTCTTCCTGAATGGGAGTTGGCATTAGTTGGCTCTAACCAAGCACAGGGCTTTGAGCTGGGGTAACAGACATGAGCGATGGCTGTTCTCCTTAGCCTAGCATGTAGGGATGGGCACTAAACCAGAGAACCAGCGGGGCTCAATCCGTGCATCTTAGAGCCAGCCAGTCAGAGGGGAAGCTGGACAGCCTGTCAGTGGAGCAGGAGCATCCCTGGAGCAAGCGTTCTGGCAACTACTTTTCCTGCACTGCCACCGGACTCCCCTTGTTTCAGCTTCTGTCACATTCATGGAAAAGAGCTCAGGCATCAGTTCAGGAAACTGTATCCATTATTTTCCTCTTTAATTTTTGTATGACCCTGGAAAAGTTACTTCTTCTCTCCATGTGCCAGGGTTCTTTTTTGAAGAGGATTTGGAAAATGAGCTTTAAAATGTCTTCCTTTTATTCTCCTCTGAATCTTCGTGCAGTACCTGCGTTGTTGCTTAGCATGATGTTATGTGTGCATGTGTGTTTCTGTGTGTATTTATGGATGTACACACACATTCATACTTGTATGTTTGGGGAAGACCAATCTATGTACGGCTGCTTTGTTGGTAAAATTAAAGCTATGTATCTGGGAGAAGCCATGTCTACTTTTTATCTTGACAATACAGCCTCCTCCCCCCACTCTCCAGAGTAAGCAGCCCAGGAAAGGTAGGGGGAGTTGAGGGCACGTGAAGGAGAACAGTGCCTGGGACTGTCACAGCCTGTGGTTTAAAAGTGGCTTGAGTTGCAATTAAAAAAGGCAGGGGCCAAAGGTTATTTCCTGGCATTTCACTCGGGGTGGATAATTTTAGAGGGTGATGTGTCTCAGCTTGTTGAAATATTCTGAGAGACTTGTAACAGTTTAAGTCTAGCCAGCCTGAAATAAAATTCAAAGAGGCTGACACATGCAAAGACACTAGAGACAGGAGCACATGGCAGACATTAAATGGGGGAAGAACTCAACCTGATTGGCAGTGCTCCTGGATCCTTATTTCTTGATTAACAGTAGAGATTAGATAATTTTAAAATTATTAATTATTTTCAGAGAACACACATGCTATCAGGTAGTCTTAGGCTGTCTTGTCACCAGGAAGGTTAAATATTCTCTGTACTTGATAATTACCTAATCACCATTACTTTTTACATTAATTCTGCCCCAGAATTCATTATGACTGGGTTGGGTTAATAAAGCTTGTGGGGAAAGAAATAAAGCACCCTGTTGTTTGCATTGATTTATTAGCAAGTGAAATTGCCTAAGAGCACCAGCCTGGCCCAGCACAGTCTGCACTGGTGTCTCTCCACAGTTTGTTACACTTGCTCCTGGATGTGCCTGTGTGTGTCCACCAACAAGAAGTGCAAGAGGGGGTGCACATGAACCCCTACCAAGAGGTCTGAGGCAAGAGGGAGAGTTCCACAGAAGGGCAAGGAGGCGAGACTCCTTCTCCCCAGAATGCCAGGGTGCTCCCGAGGAAGTTGCTATTCCCCTCCACCCTCTGAATGGTCCGTGACTAACAGGTCTTGCAAAGGACCATGTTCACTAGCGGTGTCCTTTTGGTCAGAATATCTACTGCATTTGGTGTCGGTGCACCCCAGTGAAGCCAGAGACTCCTCACCTCGCCTTGCCTGAGCCAAGAATTCATGGGTGCTGCAAAGGGGAAGAAAGAAAATTGTAGTCCCAAAGGTGCTTGGCTTTTGCAAAAGCTGATCTTGGCTGAGATTCTAAGGAATGATAGTCTCCTCCGTGGGCTAGAGAAGGAGGCAGGCAGGGAGTGTCACAGGCGTAAAGGGGCCACAGAAATGAGCAAGCTCTCTGGATGCTATCTGGCAGAATGCAGTCGTGACTGTAAGATGACTCATATCTTGAGTCAATTTTATCTTTGGAAGTACATAAATATATGTGTCTAAAATATTCTGATATTAGTAATAAACATACATATCAAATTATAGACAATTGATTAGGTTGATTATATATGATGTGATGTTTCACTATACTATTTAAAACTTAATTCTTTCCATGATTCTGGCTGCAGCACTCATCCCATGATTTTTTTTTTTAATTCGCTTGCCTTGTGCAGCAAATGCTGTGATCAGACCAATGCAAAGTATCGAGTTTGTTAACTGAGGCCTGACTGTACATGGTATTTAGTAATACTGGAAGATGATCTCCATCCACTTGTATTTTTTAAAGCTTATGCAAAATTTTAAACTTTCTGGGGCTAGGGAGATGGCTCAGTAGAATAAATGCTTGCCTGGCAAGTGCAAGGCCCTGAGTTCAATTCCCAGTTCTGAAAAAAAAAAAAATTAAACTTTCACAAAATTTAATTTTTTTTTTGTATTTTTAAGGAAGGGTCTACAGGGTGTTCAGGGTCTCACTACTAGATCAGA
>NDGN011247298.1:0-10209 GCA_002564285.1 Tympanoctomys barrerae | reverse complement strand
ATGCCAGCCAGCCCCGCCCCCTGGTGGGCTGAGCTGGCCACACACACACAAATAAATTTTTTTTAAAAATTCAACTTTAATTCCCCCAAACAACCTTCTCCCTACAAAAAAAAGACAGAAAAAAAAAAAAGAAAGAAAAGAAACTTGGAAGCAAGTTTAAACTGCAAAATGAACCCCCCTAAAATACACTTTAATGAAGTGTTCTGCCATTGTTTTTCTCCAAATACTCACTTGACATGGCAGCTGGGGTGTCATAAAGCACCAAACGCTACTTTAAGACAGAGGGATTTGGCTTAAATCCATCAAAGCAGGGCTAAGGCTGGTCTAGCCATCCGTCCTTATTTTAATTACTCCTAGATGTTCCAATTCTGAAAGCAAAATTTTTAAATACACAAGTTGAAGAAGGTAAAATTAAAGGCTTTTTAAAGATGACTGGTTTGTTTCCTGCCTTGTAAAGGTAGCTGAACTAAATATCTTAAACATTGTCACCCTCCAGTTCACCAGAACACTGCCAAGCTTTAAAAGCAATAAAAGGCTAGAGCTGGTCGGGTCCTTAAATTACAGAGATTAGAGACTCATTCTGTGGATAACAGATGATCCTAAGAATTCTGCAACCTATAGAAGCATCCCAGGAGGCCGTGTGCCCTGCTCCCCCTTCCCCTGGGTAAGGTTTCCTTTGTCTGATCCAGCAGGCCACGTGTCTGGCGGTAGCTTGACAGGTAGATTTTCTTAAGTACCAGCCATTAGCGTCTCCAGTCTCCAGAAAGCAGAATTGTTATGAGTTAGAACTAGTGTTTAGTACAGACAGCCTCTGGGGGTTGAAGAACATAAATATATACAATTTCAAAAGCATGAACTTCTGTACTCCATATGGGGACCTAGTGAAAGGCAAATCTGATACTTCAAGTATTGTTCTCACTGTGATTTTCAACACATTTTCCTTTAAATGTGAAACAGAGAGCTCCACAGAACGACACCGTAAGATGGTTGCTTTAAGTTGGTGTGCAAAGGCTACGGACTCGTTTTTCTTATAGGCCGATCTCCTCTGTGCTGATGATAGACGTTTCTCCACTGGCTGGCTCCCCACGTGGCAGTCGCAGCCTTCCACTCGCGTTGCTTTCCTTGGCTTCCCAAGGCTGTGCCGCGGTGCTGTCCTCAGGGTGACGCAAGAGCCTGTGGCCTCCGGGACCGGGCGGCCCAGCCTGTGCGGTTGGGCTTCTGCTGCTGACCCTCTTCCCCTGCTGCGTACTTCGCCCTGCCCAGCACAGCAGAATTACTCCACTGAACCCTGGGGATTTACTGTTGCGGTGATTGGGAAAAGAGTTCGTGCGGCACTTAGCTGTCCCAGGAATCACTGAAGTCAGCTGGACAAGTCTACTGGTCGCGAGGTTCCTGTCCATAGCCCAGGAGCCGTGACGCCGCCACGGAGGAGACAGGCTGCGGCTCCGCGTTAGCATGGGCCGGGCGGTGGCGGAGACAGGCTGCGGCTTCCGCGTTGGCATGGGCGGGCGGTGGCGGAGACAGGCTGCGGCTTCCGCGTTGGCATGGGCCGGGCGGTGGCGGAGGCAGGCTGCGGCTCCGCGTTAGCATGGGCGGGCGGTGGCGCCCTGGCTGCTGCGCGCCGCGGAGGGTCTAAAGCGCAGCTGACTGCGGACCTTATTAATGTGAAGGGCACATTGCTGCTCATGCACCCCGGAACCATCCACCTCGCTTTGAGCTCTTAGCCCCTCGCTCTGGCCACTTTCTGAAGCAGTTTTGGAAGTCCTTTTTGTGGGTGTCCTCACTGTGCTGTTGTGGCTTCTTGGGTGTGCAGATTAGTTCAAAACGTTCACCTTTTCTGGTGATTTGACTGTGGAGAAGAGAATCACAGAAATCACATGGTGGCAGATTCATGTAAGGCGGATGAGGACACCCTGCTGCCTTAATGAGCCCGTCTTTCCCGCAGCACGCTTCACCATATGTTTTGTCACACCTCATAAGTATACTCAGTCTTTTCTAAACCTTCCAGACCTAAGGCGAGAGACAGGGAGGACGCTGGTGAAGCAATGCATAAGAGAATAAAGGTCACTTTGCTGGTAGAGAAAAGTTCCTGGTCGAGCATATGTGTAGTTTATGGAGTGGTTCCTGTCACCAGTAAATGCTTCACATGGACGGTTAACTTCGTCTGGTGTGTATGTGCCTCTGTGCACACAGTCCTTAATTTTTTATTTTTATTTATTTATTTTTGCAGAACTGGGGATTGAACTCAGACCCTCACACTTGCCAAGCAAGCGCTTATTCTACTGAGCCATCTCCCCAGCTCCCTAGTCCTTCATTTTTTGATGTAGTTATCATTCCTCTTTTACAGATGAGGAAACTGAGGCTTTATAAAAAAGGAATTTCCGGGTCTCACTGACCTTGTGGTGTCGGAATAATAGTTGACACTGAAACCCCTGTTTTCAAAAGTTACATGTGATGTTTCCACGTCTTGCTCTTTATTGTGCCTTCATGTCTTCAGCTTCGGTCCTAAGTGTTACTCTTGGAGCACATATGCCATAGAGGAGCGCCTCAAGTGAGCTTGAGATGCAGCGTTAGTGTAGCTTATTGGGACGCAGGCTGTGAGGCCGGGCTTGGGGCACATGCCTGAAATCCCAGAGCTAAGTATATTTTAGTTTTGTAACCTGAGTATTTTCTAGTCAGTTGTTTATTCTCTTCAAGGCACAGGTCCCTAGTTGAACTAATAATTCATTTGAGTTTTGTTAGTTTGTTTGTTTTGGTGGAAACAGGGATTGAACTCAGGCCCTTGGTTTGCCAGGCAAGCGCTTATTCTACTGAGCCATCTCCCCTGCCCCTCTCATTTACGTTTATGATGAACAGAAAAATGGGAAAACAGATTGGTGCTTTTGCCTAAATCCTTCCCTGTGACATATTAACTAGATAAGAAATATTTGTGTTTTGTTTTTGTTTTTTAATTGGGAGGAGCAGTCACAGGAGAGCCTGAGCTTGCGGGTACTGTCACTTATTTTGTTTGACCTCAGGCAAATCACTTGGCTATTCTGAGCTTCAGTTTCACTGTCTGTTAAAGGAGAAGACAGTTAAATAATATATGTGACAGTGCTTCAGCTATGAATTGTAGATATCTTTTGTTTTGCATATTAACTTGGTTAGTTCTTTAACAGTAACATGTAATTTTTAATATTCTCAAAATGCATTGTAACCTGCCTGCAAGATGGTGTAGCCGTATCATTATCTCGGGAGCTTTCTCATCCAACCGACAGTTCATGGGTGCGTATAGAGATGAAGACAGCTGTGTGAGTGCTCTCCCTAGTCCTAGCCCTCCAATCCTGAGCTTTAGGAAACTACGAGGTAGAACACAGCAGCTTTGTTCTGTGTCTTTAGAGCGTTACAAAGCCCTGAAAGAATGTTAAAGCAGGTTCAACGCCTTATTTTCAGTTTCAAAATACTATTTTGTCAGGAAGTAAGCTTTTACTGATTGATTTTGTGAAAACTCTTGCTTGAAAATTACAGCTGAGGCAGCAAAACAAGTTATCTTGTATTAAAATTTAATGTTCATGCCAAAGTTACTAACACCATATTAACTATTCTTTCTCCAGGTTGAAATTATCCAATGATGAAATCAAACGGGCAATTCTAACGATGGATGAGCAGGAAGATCTCCCCAAGGACATGTTGGAACAGGTGAGTTGCCAGACATTTCTTGGAGTCAGAATGCCGCCTTTTAGCAGGGAATGGATATTGAGAAGAATCTGGTTATTGCTAATAATAATTCCACACCTCTAGATTGAGCAGATTGAACCACCATTCCACATGGCTCTTTTGAAAAACTTTATGACATGGTTTTCTCATTGTTTCTCAAAATGACTGCTGAAAGGCGTCAGAAGTTTATCAAAACCTTTGACCTTTACTGCCAGATTCTGTCCCTTGAGCTACAATTATGTTCTTTTAGTAGCTCACATAAATATACTGCCTCTTGTAGAAAATACGTGTTTCACAGGAGAATCCCACTAGCTCTATATGATTACAAACTGTAATACGTAAACTGACTCATTACTAAATTCTTAATATGATTTGTGCCTGGTCTTGGCCCGACATTCCCACAAGTGCAAAAGCCACCATTAAACCTCAGCATTGCTTGTCACAACCAGCCATGTGTCTTGAGGTGAACTGCCAGACTCTTGGAGCTAAGTCTTATCTCTGTTCAGGTATGTCATTCTCTTCTGTCATAAACAGCAGTAGATCTAACAAGTGGAATGGAATTTTCACATACTATAGTCCTTGTCCCCAGCCGAATTTTATTATTCGTAGCCACGTAGGCAGTCTCCTCTTGTGTCCTGTCCCTCTTTGCAGTGTGTCTATTAGTGCTTCTGCTCAGCCACTCTGGCTTTGTCTGGTATTGCTCAGCAGCTTTGTTTGGTTGTCCCGAGTGACAGTGTTGTTCCACTATACCATGTTCCCGCCCTTGTCGCCTGTCTTGGTCCCCTGCCCCTTGACCTGAGCCTATATTTTTCTGAGCTCTATGGTAACATTCACAGAATGCTCTAAAACTGTCCTCTTTTCCTGTCTCTTTGTCTAGGGGGTAGAATCAGAGTCTTTTGTCAGAGCCATATCCACTTAAGGTTGACTATAGGCACAAGAGGCCATGGTCCCAGGCCAAATGCAAAGTCTTACCTGAATCGTGCTCAGCTCCTACAGCAGAAAGCAAGGGTGTTTTGCGCTGATAACCGTGGTCTAGTTTATGAGTGAAGTCCTCCGGGGAGAGAACCTGTCTCTTCATGTGCATTTTCTGTGGTCCTCACTGATGGCCTTGGAGGCCTCAGACATAAAGCAGAAAGGAGTTCTTTATATTGTGTCACGCCCCATGGACCTGCAGCTGGAGTCATCCTGGGTAAAGACCTGCGTATACAGCAGAAACACCAGTCATGCTGTCCGCTAAAGGTTTGGTTTGTTAGAGTGGTTAATGCCTGCATCACAGGACTCCGTGGTGCCCCGCGGGGATGGCTTAACGGCATCCCCACCTTCCTAGCGTGCTCTCCCTCACCATACTCGTCACAGCCACTGCTGGCCTGGGACAGCGGCGCCAGCTCCCTTCAGCCCTGTCCGGCTCCAGGTGACCCGCCTTCCAGCTGCTACCCTGGAGTGAAGGACTCTGGAAGCTGCTGCGGTCCTGCTGCCCGTCGGCCCTATCGACAGGGTCATATATTTAAAATTCCACAAGATCTGTGTACTGTGAAACTGCATCCAGCAAAATTCCTCCTTGAGGGAAAGGATTCCGAAATCTTGCCAAAAGCTCTCACAGTGCAAATAGAACGTATTTCAAATAAACACAAGTAAAAAAATCTGTCTACTGACGCAGAATCTGGCCAAGAAGTATTTTGACCTGGTCTCGCCTGATTCTTCTGTGAGATCTGCTTAGCTCTCACGTTCTTTCTTTCTCCCATATTTTACTTTTCTTCCTCTTCTCCCTTTTATTCTCTGCCCCACTCTTCCTAGACAGGTTTCGCTGCCTGCCTGTCTTTCCCCCATTTGTGATTCGCATTTAGGGTCCATCTCCCTCTTCCTGTCAGGCTGCTTGTGGCTGCCGAGCTCAAGCTGCAGATGAGATGCGCGCCCCCCTTCCTTGGGATCATCTCCTGCCTGCTCCAGAGCCTCCCATTGCCCTCTCTCAGAGCCCACAGTGCCTCACTCAGCACTCCTGTGAGAGGGCGGAGCCGTGGGCATGTGCCTCTTCCTGCCGCGTTATACCTGAAACAGGTAGACAGGTGCGATGGGCTGTGCAGGTTGCCAGGAGGACCCCTGAGAGTGGCACTGAGTTCTCTTGCCCGCTAAGCAGGGGTCCAAACTGGTGGAGAAAAGCCCAAACCTTTCTCTCCCTCTCCTCCCCGCTTCTCTTGCCCCACTACCCTCCTTTCCTTTCACACTGAGTAAGAACACACATTTGTGTAGGCGCTACCACACCAGCAGGCTTCTGCTGTCTTCTCTTCTACCCCTTTCAGAGAAAGGAGCTGTCCGCCTCTCCTCTGGCCCTGCGCCTCTTTTCTACTCAGGAGCTGTGTTGCTGACCTGTCCTGGGTCTCAGTCCTTGTCCTGCCGACTGTCATAGTCTGAACCTGTAATGTGTATACACACGTGCACGCGCACACACACCCCAGCTACTGTCTTCTCTCTTTCCAGCACAGCTGAGCTTCTTGAGAACTTGTCCTCACTCACTTCCTGTTCATGTATCGTCCCCTTCCTCACCTTCCTGAAGCTGTGGCTCCCATGGCCCCTGGCTCTGTGCCAGCATAGCCTCCTCACCGGTTCTACCTCCCCTTGGCCTCATCCCTTTAGTGCTGTTTTTCTCCCTTTCTGCTTTTTCCTAAGGGCAGTCTCACATCCACGCCTTGCTGCTACAACAGAATAGCTCTCTTTAAGGGTTAAGATCCATTTGTCTAATGAATGTGTATATCTTGCAAGGAAATCAGACACATTCAGAAGTACTTTTTCCAGTTTTTTTTATTTTTTTCTTTTTGAGACAGGGTCTCACTATGAAGTTCAAGGTGGCCTTGAGCTCTCTTTGTAGCCCAGGATGGTCTTGAACGTGTAAGGATCCTTCTGCCTCATCCTCCCGAGTGCTAGGATTATGGGCATGTGCCACTACCCCCAACTCCACTTTAAGTGTTGTTGCTATCTCTGTGGGATTTTTTGTTTTGTTTTGTTTTTTGGTATCAGGGATCGAACTCAGGACCTTGTGCTTATGAGGCAGGCGCTCATGCAGCTGAGCTATCTCCCTAGCCCTCTGTTGCTATTTCTTCTTATGCTCTGCTCCTTTCATCCTTCAAAATGAAATATGGAATCAAAAATGTCAGATCATATTGTATTCCTCTCATTCAACTCTACGTGAATTAATTACATGGAATTAGACAAACAGAAAAGTAAGAATTGGATGGAAACCACAGTGGAACTTTTCTTTCAGCCATGACTTAACAGGAAGAGGCACGGAGCTGGGAGACTAGACTTCTGTTTCTGACCTGCACACAGCTCAAGCTGTCCTCCGGTTAGCTGCTTCCCTGCTGCCCTCCGTTGTAGCCTTTTCCCACGAGGGTCGCATCCCTGAAGTCCCCCTGCAGAGGGGGCGAGAGGGGACATCCGCAGGGCTTACTTGAGAGGCTATTGAAATTAGAAAGGTGCCAGAATGAGCTGTAGACCAACTTAACTACTTTCAAGTAAAAATATAACTATTTAATCATTCCCATTATATCTGAATCACCTGCAAGCAGAAGTTATAATGCCCAAGTTAAAAAGTTCATCTTGGGACAAATAAGCTAAAAGTGTGAAAATGTCCTGCAGAAGTGTAAGTTACGGACTTCGATCTTAATGTCTGCTTTTAGCTTTTGAAGTTCGTTCCTGAAAAAAGTGATGTAGACCTGCTGGAGGAACACAAACACGAACTGGACCGGATGGCCAAGGCCGATAGGTTCCTTTTCGAGATGAGCCGGTGAGTGGACGAAGCCCTTCCCGTACTGAGAAAGCTAAGCGTTCGGTGTGAATGCACTGCACGGGCCAGCTAACCTGCCTACCTTAAAGCATTGGGAGAGTCTAAATGTTCGTTCCCAAGTCTGAGCTGCGTGGACTGTGATTGATGTTCTGCTGTCGTGAGTTCTACCCTGGGGGTGAGCCAGGGCCAGTGTTTCTCCCCAGCACTCTCATTTCAGGCCTCCATGGCTATGTGCTGTGACCTTACTGGGTCCTAGCTCTTCCTTGTTCCAGTCACTGCTGTTGTCCTCACCACTTTGATTTCTTGCAGTAGAATCTCACACTTTCTTGTGCCTTGGCACTTCAAGTTGTGATAGAATTGAAAGAGAGGGCACAGACTTTGGGTTGTCAACCTCAAGCTCCCGTAACTGAGTGGCCAGGGTCTGGATGTCAAATTGGGCCAAATGCAGACCTCACCAGTTGACTCAGGCGCACCTCCAGCAGAGCATCGGGGGCTCTGGACCCTTTTCTGAGAGCACAGCAGCCATTGATGTGCGAGTAGGTTGGCATGTGAGCTGGGTCTCACCCAGGCATGGCGCGGCAAGCTGATCGTGCATTGGAGAAGGACCCGTGGCCCTGAAGCCCGTGACCGCAGGGCAGAGTTCCTCACAGTGCCAAACGCCAGTGAATGCAGCCCTGAGCAACGTGGGGCTCACATCCCACCGCTGCCATGTGCAGCCTCGCTGTGTTGTTGCTGGTGTTGCTTCACAATTTGCCATTTTGTATGCTGCGGTTGAAGAAAGATTCACTCTGAAATGTTGACAGGTGCATCGATTCATCCTCAGTCTAGACAAGCAAGGGCCATCAGAAATAGCCACCCCTTACCAAGCACCCTGAGCTTTGTGCTGGAGGAAGTGGTAGGGAAGAGAGCGGGATAGGCGCTCTTCCATCTCCTGACAGCAGAAGACTCGGGGAACGGGAATTAAAGGCTCCATGTGCCCCTGTTTCTCTAGACACTGTGTGGGAAGGCAGAGCTTGCCACCACCACAGGGAACTGAGGACAGGGAGAAGAGCTTCGGGGGGTGAGGGCAGCATGCTGTGGGGAGGTGATACTGAACACTAGTTTTGGCAGTTTTGCCACGAGCCACGTTTTGTGAAGAGTTAAACTTGGGAGAAGCATAGAATGTTGCCCTGCATTTGCAGTAAGTAGTCTTTCCACTGTTCCTCCTTTTCATCTCTGTATCTGTCACTTCGAGGGAAGAATGGCAGGGCCAGCAGCAGCAGCTGGCCGCCCCTTATTGGCACTCGGGTGGGGCTTTGGCCCACGTACCTTGTGTCGGTCAGCACAGATGGGCTCACACTAAGGGACCATTAATCAGCCCGTACTTGCTTTCACAGAATTAATCATTATCAGCAAAGGCTGCAGTCACTGTACTTCAAAAAGAAGTTTGCAGAGCGTGTGGCGGAAGTGAAGCCCAAAGTGGAAGGTAAAAGCTGGGCTCTGGCTGCCTGGGAGGGCCGTGCGTCTCATTGCTCCCTTACAAAGCTGGATCAGGTGCACATAGGCAATAGTGCCCTCCTGCTGATTTCCTTACTAGGAGCCTCTCGAAATGTTAAGGTCAGCACTTGGCCTGCTGGCCATGCCTGGCCTCTGGCAGGGCTGGGCTGGGCTGGGCTGGGCTTTCGATCCCACGTGTGTAGCGCAGGGACTAATCTGACCACTGCTAGCAAATAACACATAATTGGCCCTCTTGCAAGAAGGCCTTACTGGATTTTTCTAAGGGTAGAGTTGGGACTTGTAAATGTTTGAGATGTAGCTGAGGCCACCAAAAATCCCTGCTACTGAGTGTGAGCTGATTCTTCAGAGCACTGGGCTGCTGCAGCGCCTTGAGCCATAATGTCACAGATGTGACCAGTTCTCTGTCAGTGGAATGATGGAAACAGCAGACAAGTCGTAGTAGTGCTGGCCAAGGAATTCAGAAGTGGCACTGCTGTGCTGTGCATTCTTAAACACTTAGGGTTCAGTCAGCCCGGAAAAGGATGAGGAAGGCGAGCAATCCACAGCTGCCTGTGGGGTCTCTAACCATCGGAGCTGCACCTCACGCCTTGGCTTGTAGTTCAGGTGTTTTCAAGGTGTTCATTGGCCGTCTCATCAGTTGCCCTGACATCTTGAGTCTGTTGTATCTGCTGTGGAATGTGTCTTTAGGATGAGTGTCATTGAAAGTCTTACCCAGTGGTCGTAAATTGTGTTTGTTTGTGCTTCATTTTGAAGCTATTCGCTCTGGCTCAGAGGAGGTGTTTAAGAGTGGTGCCCTCAAGCAGTTGCTGGAGGTGGTCTTGGCATTTGGAAATTACATGAATAAAGGCCAAAGAGGCAACGCCTATGGATTCAAGATATCCAGCCTCAACAAGATTGCTGACACAAAATCCAGTATTGACAAGTAAGTACCGGCTCTGCTGGCACTGAGGCTGCTGGTACTTGGGCAGGAGCGGGGTCCCCTTGCACTGCGACTCATCTGTCGTTCCTGTGTTGAACTTCACTTTCTCTCTTCTTCTTCTGCTAGTGATTCCTCTCTCCCCTAACTGAGTGTCCCCAAGTTGGCTTCATCCATTCTCAGTACATAGGAATTCCATTTATTGCAAGTTGTCCTTTAGTAGACCTTCCTTTTTGGGGGGGAGGGGAGCAGACTTTTATTTATTTTATTTATTTATTTATTTTTGCGGAACCGGGGATTGAACTCAGGCCCTTGTGCTTGC